>JAPZAG010001588.1:0-28931 GCA_027475135.1 Bactrocera correcta | reverse complement strand
CAAATACGGCAGTGCATTTAGAAGAATTCGTTTCTTATATTTAGGTATAAAGTCGATTTTCTTGTACATATATGCGCATATAGCAATCGATATCGACATGCTTCAAATCATTAGTTTAACAAATTTAAGTTAATAAACCTTCTTTAACGCACTGAAGTCTTCATAAAGCCTTAACGAAATAACTGCAGTGCATTTAGAAGAATTCCGTAATCTCATATTTAGGTATAAAGTCGATTTTGTTTTATATACTCATTTAGCAATCGATATCGAATTGCTGGAAATCATTAGTTTAATATATTTAATTTAATAAAGCTTCTTTAACGCACTGAAGTTAACATAAAGCCATGTCGGCATAACGTCAGTGCATGTAGAAGAATTCCGTAATCTTATAATTAAGTACAAAGTCGATTTTATTGTATATACACATTTAGCAATCGATATCAAAATGCTTCAAATCATTAGTTTACTATATTTAAGTTAATTAAACATCTTTATTTTACTGAAGTCTACAAAAGCCTTAACGGCATAACGGCAGTGCCTTTAGAAGAATTACGTAATCTTATATTTAGGTATAAAGTCGATTTTCGTGTATATACTCATTTAGCAATCGATATCGGAATGCTTCAAATCATTAGTTTAATATATTAAAGTTAATAAAGCTTCTTTAACGCACTGAAGTTAACATAAAGCCATGGCGGCATAACGGCAGTGCATGTAGAAGAATTCCGTAATCTTTTATTTTGGTATAAAGTCGATTTTCTTGTATATATACATTTAGCAATCTATATCGAAATGCTTCAAATCATTAGTTTAACATATTTAAGTTAATAAACCTTCTTTAACGCACTGACGTCTTCATAAAGCCTTAACGGTATAACTGCAGTGCATTTAGAAGAATTCCGTATTCTTATATTTAGGTATAAAGTCGATTTTCTTGTATTTACATATTTAGCAATCGATATCGAAATGCTTCAAATCATTAGTTTAACATATTCAAGTTAATTAACCCTCTCTGTCTTACTGAAGTCTACATAAAGCCTTAACGGCATAACGGCGATGCATTTAGAAGAATTCCGTTATCTTATATTTAGGTATAAATTTGATTTTCTGGTATGTACACATTTAGCAAGCGATATCGAAATGCTTCAAATCAGTAGTTTAACATATTTAAGTTATTTAACCCTCTTTAACGTATTGAAGTTGATACAAAGCCATGGCGGCATAACGACAGTGCATTTAGAAGAAGTCCGTAGTCTTATATTTAAGTATAAGGTCGGTTTTCTTGTATATACACATTTAGCAATCGATAACGAAATGCTTCAAATCATTAGTTTAGCATATTTAAGTTAATTAACCTTCTTTATCTTACTGAAGTTAACATCAGGCCATAACGGTATAACGGCAGTGCATTTGGATGAATTCCGTAATCTTATAGTAAGGTAAAAAGTCGATTTTAGCAATCGATATCGAAATGCTTCATCTCATTAGTTTAAAATATTTAAGTTAATAACCCTTCTTTAAGGATCTGAAGTTGGCATATAGCCATGGCGGCATAACGGCAGTGCATGTAGAAGAATTCCGTAATCTCATATTTAGGTATAAAGTCGATTTTCTTGTATATACACATTTAGCTATCGATATCGAAATGCTTCAAATCATTAGTTTAACATATTAAGATAATAAACGCTTTTTAGCTTACTGAAGTCTACATAAAGCCTTAACGGTATAACGCCAGTGCATTTAGAAGAATTCCGTAAAGTTATAATTTTATTTTTAGGTATAAAGTCGATTTTCTTTTATTTACACATTTAGCAATCGATATAGAAATGCTTCAAACCATTAAATTAACATATTTAAAATAATTTACCTTCTTTAACGTATTGAAGGCGATATAAAGCCATGGCGGCATAACGGCAGTACATGTGGAAGAATTCCGTAATCTTATATTGAGGTATAAAGTCGATTTTGTTGTATATACGCATTTAGCAATCGATATCGAAATGCTTAAAATCATTAGTTTAACATATTTAGGTTAATTAACCTTCTTTAACGTATTGAAGTTGATATAAAGCCATGGCGGCATAACGACAGTACATTTGGAAGAATTCCGTAATCTTATATTTAGGTATAAAGTCGATTTTCTTTTATATACACATTTAGCAAGCGATATCGAAATGCTTCATAACATTAGTTTAACATATTTAAGTTAATAAACCCTTTTTAACGAACTGAAGTTAACATAAAGCCTTAACGGCATAACGGCAGTGCATTTAGAAGAATTCCGTTATCTTATATTTAGGTATAAATTTGATTTTCTTGTATGTACAAATTTAGCAAGCGATATCGAAATGCTTCAAATCGTTAGTTTAACATATTTAAATTAATTAACCTTCTTTAACGTATTGAAGTTGATATAAAGTCATGGCGGCATAACGACAGTACATTTGGAAGAATTCCGTAATCTTATGTTTAGGTATAAATTCGATTTTCTTGTAAATACACATTTAGCAAGCGATATCGAAACGCTTCATATCATTAGTTTAACATATTTAAGTTAATTAACCTTCTTTAACGTATTGAAGTTGATATAAAGCCATAACGACAGTACATGTGGAAGAATTCCGTAATCTTATAGTTAGGTATAAAATCGATTTTCTTGTATATACACATTTTGCAATCGATATCGAAATGCTTCAAATAACTGGTTTAGCATATTTAAGTTAATTAACCTTCTTTATCTTACTGAAGTTTACATAAAGCCATAACGGCAGTGCATTTGGAAGAATTCCGTAATCTTATATTTAGGTATAAAGTAAATATATACACATTTAGCAATCGATATCGATATGCTTCAAATCATTAGTTTAACATATTTAAGTTAATTATCCTTCTTTTTCTTACTAAAGTTTACATAAAGCCATAACGGTATAACGGCAGTGCATTTGGAAGAATTCCGTAATCTTATATCCAGGAATAAAGTCGATTTTGTTGTATATACACATTTAGCAATAGATATCGAGATATTTCAACTCATTAGTTTAACATATTTAAGTTAATAAACCTTCTTTAACGCACTGAAGTCTACATAAAGCCTTAACGGTATAACGGCAGTGCATTTAGAAGAATTCCGTAATGTTATAATTTTATATTTAGGTATAAAGTCGATTTTCTTGTATTTACACATTTAGCAGTCGATACCGAAATGCTCCAAACCATAAGTTTAACATATTTAAAATAACTAACCTTCTTTAACGTATTGATGTTGATACAAAGCCATGGCGGCTTAACGACAGTACATTTGGAAGAATTCCCTAATCTTATATTTACGTATAAATTCGATTTTGTTGTATATACGCATTTAGCAATCGATATCGAAATTCTTCAAATAATTGGTTTAGCATATTTAGGTTAATTAACCTTCTTTATCTTACTGAAGTTTACATAAAGCCATAACGGCATAACGGCATTATATTTGGGTGAATTCCGTAAGCTTTTATTTAGGTATGAAATCGATTTTCTTGTACATACACATTTAGCAATCGATATCGAAATGCTCAAATCATTAGTTTAACATATTTGAGTAAACTAACCTTCTTTAACGTACTGAAATTTATATAAAGCCATAACAGCATAGCAGAAGTGCATTTAGAAGAATTACGTTATCTTATATTTAGGTATAAAGTCGATTTTCTTGTATATACGCATACGGCAATCGATATCGACATGCTTCAAATCATTAGTGTAACATATTTAAGTTAATAAACATTCTTTAACGCACTGAAGTCTTCATAAAGCCTCAACGGTATAACTGCAGTGCATTTAGAAGAATTCCGTAATGTTATAGCTTTATATTTAGGTATAAATTCGGTTTTGTTTTATATACGCATTTAGCAGTCGATATCGAAATGCTCCAAACCATAAGTTTAACATATTTAAAATAACTAACCTTCTTTAACGTATTGATGTTGATACAAAGCCATGGCGGCTTAACGACAATACATTTAGAAGAATTCCCTAATCTTATATTTAGAAGAATTACGTAATCATATATTTAGGTATCAAGTCGATTTTCGTGCATATACTCATTTAGCAATCGATATCGAAATGCTTCAAATCATTAGTGTAATATATTAAAGTTAATAAAGCTTCTTTAACGCACTGAAGTTAACATAAAGCCATGGCGGCATAACGGCAGTGCATGTAGAAGAATTCCGTAATCTTATATTTAGGTATAAAGTCGATTTTCTTGTATATACACATTTAGCAATCGATATCGAAATGCTTCAAATCATTAGTTTAACATATTTAAGTTAATAAACCTTCTTTAACGCACTGACGTCTTCATAAAGCCTTAACGGTATAACGGCAGTGCATTTAGAAGAATTCCGTTATCTTATATTTAGGTATAAATTTGATTTTCTGGTATGTACACATTTAGCAATCGATATCGAAATGCTTCAAATCATTAGTTTAACATATTCAAGTTAATTAACCCTCTCTGTCTTAATGAAGTCTACATAAAGCCTTAACGGCATAACGGCGGTGCATTTAGGAGAATTCCGTAATCTTATGTTTAGGTATAAATTCGATTTTCTTTTATTACACATTAAGCAATCGATATCGAAATGCTTCAAACCATTAGTTTAACATATTTAAAGTAATTAACCTTCTTTAACGTATTGAATGTGATATAAAGCCATGGCGGCATAACGTTAGTACATTTGGAAGAATTCCGTAGTCTTATATTTGGGTATAAAATCGATTTTCTTGTTCATACACCTTAAGCAATCGATATCGAAATGCTTCAAATCATTAGTTTAGCATTGGCTAAATGAGCACCTGACCCCCCTCTCAAAATAATACATCTACACCCCACAATACACACCTTATTCAACACATCATCTTCTCATCGCATACACACCATACTCAACACATCATCCTCTCATCGCACACACACCAACTCCACACATCATCCTCTCATCGCACACACACCAACTCCACACGTCATCATCTCATCCCACACACACCAACGCATCACGAATTCAACACACATGAGGACACCGCACAAAAAATAACAAAAGGGACCGACGGACTAGGCGCCGCTCTCTTTCGATTACGATCCGTGCGCTTGTAACCATCCGCCAACCGATTATCCCGCAGTTTTTAATTCGTTTTGACCAAAGGTCGTCGCTACGCGCAAAAATATTGGTAAGTGCCGCGAGTTTTGTATAAAAAAAACCTCGTATTTATTTATGGTCCTTCGAAGCCGTACCGGACGGCAGTAGTGGTAACAGTGAAACATAAAAGATAAAAAAAAAAAAAAAAAAAATAATAACAATATTAATCTTAAAAATCGGTCACGGTAACGCGCGTGATTTTGTTAAATCAAAACCAAAAAAAAAAAAAAAAATTGTGTTAGTGACAACCCGGAGTTACAACAGAATAAAGAAAAAAAAAAAAAACCCCGGTGTTTGCAACTGTTGAAACAAAAAGTGGAAATAACTGAGTTTAAAACTGTTCAAACAAATATGTGAAAAACCTGTTAAACCAAAAAAAAAAAAAAAAAAAATAAAAAAGTGAAAAAGCCGTTGGAAAAAAAAAAAAAAAAAAAGAGTGCAAAAATTTTGTGGAAAGACAACGGTAGTGAGGTGACACATTTTAAAACGGTTACTAAATAAACCGTTAGTGGATACATATGTACATATAAGAAAGTGAAAAGACAACGGTGGTGAGGTGACGCAGTTAGGAAAACCGTTGGTGGATAGAGGAAAAAAAAAAAAAAATTGTTAAAATTGCGCAAAACAACGTTGGTGACGTGGTTTAAATAAAAGCCAACATATTGGAAAAAAAAAATTTTTCATATCTACATATGTATGTATGTACAAATGTGCATGCTGGATAAAGCCTTAAACAAAGTGTGGTGACAAAGTGCAGTGTTAATATTGATATACACATACAATACATATACGAGTATGTACATATGTATGTAAAGTGACAGTGAGTTGAAACGACCCACAAGCGAAAAAGAAAAAAAAAATATTAATAACTAAAAAGAGGGGTAACAAAAAGTGAGGTGATGTGAGAAAGAGCAGAGTAAAAGAAATAATTAACACCTGCTATATACATACATACATACATACACATAATCGGTGATAGTGCAGTGACATATAACCTACAAACAAAAGAAAAAAAAAGGAATACAAAAATACAGGTTACAACACCAGCAACAATAGGACAGGAGAACTGGAGAAGCAAGCGAAGCACAAGCACTGGCACACATACAGGCACACGCACACCACCCACACATTAGATACACACGTAAACTCACAACATCCCCAAAAGCCCCTGGCGGAAAGCAAAGTGAGTTGTATCGTTTCATTTAAATTTTTATATTATATGTACACATATACATATGTATGTTCTGATATCAGTCTATTAAAATTGCGGTCAGACCAAAATTACGGTCGGAAAAGTATTAAAGACCGTTTCCAGACTGTTTTAGGTTTTCGGTTTATTTTACGGTAAAAACTGAAAAGCCGCTAACAAAGCAGTTTGGTACAATCACAAAAAAAAAAAAAGAGTATATGCGCAAATAAATTGTATATCACACATACACACATACATATATGTTACATATACCTCTATAACATATAAAGAGCATAACTTGCTCTTCGCTAAATAAAACCATATACAAATCAACACATTTCAAATATACATATGTACATTCAGATCTAACATTAAAATATTATCAAACTCTCTTTTCGCGGCTTCTTATCTCTGCGAACATATGCATATACATACACTTGTATATGCGACGCGATTACTTAAATATATACATATATATACATAAAACCTAGTGTATATGAGAAAATTACCTGCGGTGGGTTAATTCTCTTTTCGGTGTTTTTCGTACAAACACATAGACATATATATATATACGCGTATATATATATGCACATACGGGCGCATATCAATATAGACAATATATACAAACACCCAATCGACATTGGGTACAATTATATAACAATAACTATAACAAAAAGGATTTTTATAAAATACAAAATTTGTACATAAGTATCGTCGCATATGTAGATACGCTCACTGCTTCAAAGTCCACATTGGCATATATTCCGCGATACCCCTTGGTTTTCGTCTAACAAAACCAAGCAGGATTGCGTATAAAAGATATTCAAAGTCCACATTGGCATATTTCCCGCAATACCCTTGATTTTTGATCAACAAAAACAAGCAGGATTGTGCAAAAAACCAAAAGCGTAATACATATGTACATACATGCATATGTACAAAGTGCAGTGATCTCTAAAACGAGCGCTCATTAGCACATAATAGATAAAAGATCCACCTATAGATATACCCTATAGGAAATTTGGACATAAAATATATAAAACAATATACATAGAAGAATAAACATATAAAAAAAAAAAAAAAAAAAAAAAAAATTTTCCGGTCTATAATAAATAACAAAATCAAATTTAAGCGATATTCTTTACGTGATTTGGAAAACTCTTATTTATATAAAAGAGTTCACGTCTAAACAATTCGGTCAAAACTCTTATTAACTTAAAAGAGTTCGCGGTTACAAACCCTATAAAATACGTAAAGCGTCTTATCATATTAAGTCCGTTCAAAACTCTTATTTATTTAAGAGTTCACGTCTACACATATACATATATAAATACATATAGAAACGAAAATATTTTTGAAATCTCGATTTATCAAAAAGCCATTGGTTTTATTGATTTTTTGAAACTCTTACATACAAAAGAGTCTTCTTTTCAACATTTTATATACTATATACTAGTATACTTTATATACACGTTTTCTAAATATCTACAAGTCTAGTTTTCACTAAGACGGTTTAATTCATTCTATAAATCTTTAAATGAGTTCAGACTCAAAGGAATCTAAAACAACACAGTCACTAAAAGTTCCAAAAATGGTTTTAGATGAAAAGAGCCCATGTACACCTGCTGAGGCTACACGCTCAAAGCAAGGTGCTACAAAAATAAAGAGGGGTAAAGATATTTCATATGCAAAATTCATTGCTGAGAGTGACAGTTTGATACGATACTGCACTCGATTTTCATCCTCACCGATTCAAGACAATTCTGAATCGGTCTTAGAAATCAAAAAAGATAATTTAGACAATTTCTGGACACGTCTCCAAGCGGCATATGACGCAATCGTAGAATCTGACGACTCAGATCTACCGGAAAATTTTAAATCCTCGGCATACACCAAGTATGAACACTGCCTAGACCAGTTCGAAGACACAAAGGCAATGATTTCTGATCAACTAAAACTTTTAAGAGCAATTGCACCTACTCCACAACCGAGAGTAGAGCTGCCACAAAGACAAGCCCAAGAGGCAAGTTCAGGCATTCACCTTAAAGTGCCAGTATGCGACACAGATATATTTCATGGTGGTTATGAACAGTGGCCGTCCTTCCGGGACATGTTTACAGCTGTGTACATAAACCATCCTAAATTATCACAAGCACAGAAGTTGTATCACCTCAGATACAAAACCAAAGGTCAGGCAGGCGTAATAGTCAAACAGTTCGCACTCAATGACGAAAATTTCAATTTTGCTTGGGAAGCTCTTAAAGCACGTTACGAAAACGAGAGAATATTGGTCGACAAGCAAGTGACGATACTAATGAATTTACCAAAAATTCAGAAAGAAACCAGTGAAGAATTCATAAAGCTTCAATCCACGGTTTCAAATTGTTTGTCTGTTTTATCAACACAGAATATTCCCACAGATAATTGGGACCCCATTCTGGTAAATATATGCACAGCTGCATTACCAGAAAAATCGTTACTTTTTGTGGGAGCAATCGCTCTCATCGCGAAGAAAGTGCCCAACGTGGCAGCAAATGAAAGAATTTCTTACTACCCAATATGAAATCGCAGAAAGGGTAGATAAAAAACTAGTCAGGACGAAAAACGTTCAAAACGACCTCAATAGAAGCTTCAATAGACCCCAAGCAAGTAGCCACAATAATTCAAATAGAAACTTTTTTAAAAATCAATCGTTCTCTTCCGAACAATATAAACAAACGTCATGCGAACTGTGCAGAGGAGGTCACAAATTAAAATTGTGCGAAAAATTCAAAAAAATGAATGTTAGCGATCGAAACAATTTCGTAAGAACGAAAAAATTATGTACCAACTGTCTGTCACATGCGCATACGCTTAAAGATTGCGAAAGCAAATTTAATTGCGTTTACTGCCATAAAAGACATCATTCAATGTTACATATAACAAATTTTTCCAGCTCACCCCCCAAACAATGCAAACGTAAAACGAGCAACAGGATTAGTTGCCACAACAAATCCTGAAAACTGCCAAGAAGCACCATGCTGCTCAAAGGCGATGAAAACCCAAACGCTACATAGCGAAAACCACAGTAGGGTACTATTACCCACAGCAGTTGTCTCCATCGAACACCGAGGAGAACTGTTCAAACTCAGAGCCTTAATAGACCAAGGATCACAACGATCATTTATAGCGTCTAGGGCACAAAACAGGCTACAGTTACCAACAAAACTGGCCAACTTTGAAATCACGGGAATGGGCGGAAGAGTTGTTCAAAACTCAAATAAAATCTGCCCCATTACCCTCTTTTCCCCCAAAGCGGATAAGCGCATACAAGCAGAAGCTATTGTCTTACCGCAATTAACCAATATGTTACCCAGCTATCACATAAATAGCAAACATTGGCAAAAGGTTTCACACCTAAAGCTAGCAGACCCCAACTGCAACACCCCCGCTCAAATAGATCTACTATTAGGCAGCGATCTAATACCACAAATTATTCTTGAAGGTATTGAAAAAATTACCGAAACACTTCTGGCGCAAAATACCATTTTCGGATGGGTCCTAAGCGGACTAGTTGCGGAACCAGTTACAACATTAACAACTCAAGTTGAGGAAGTCTCAAATGAGTACCTCAATTCACAATTGAGAAAATTTTGGGAACTAGAAGAACTCCCCCCCATATCAGTCACAACCCCTGAAGATCAGTATTGTGAGGATTTTTACAAAGCCACAACTACTAGATCAGAAAATGGTCGGTACGTCGTACGACTACCACTTAAGCAACAATTTCCTAACACACTCGCCTTAGGTCACTCTCGCACCTCTGCAATACAGCAGTTTCTAAGTATGGAAAGAAACCTACTTAAAAAAGGTGAACTCAAATCAGAATATGATGGTGTGTTAGAAGAATACCTCCATTTGGATCACATGGAGGAAGTAACCCCAGGGGAGAAAATCGTCAACGGCAAATACTACTCCTTTTACCTGCCACATCACGCAGTAGTGAAGCCAGACAAAAAAACAACAAAAGTAAGAGTTGTTTTTAATGCCTCGAAAACCACTAGTTCAGGGAATTCCCTAAATGATATCCTATTTACGGGACCCACACTCCAACCAGATTTAATGCTTCTGATATTAAACTGGCGTATATTCAAATACGTTTTCAATGGGGACGTTGAAAAAATGTATCGGCAAATAGTCGTACATAAAGACGACCAAGATTTTCAACGTATTATGTTCCGAAGATCCCCCACCAGTCCTTTACGCGACTTCAAACTAAAAACAGTTACATTTGGCGTTAACTGTGCGCCATATCTAGCCATTCGAACACTCCACGAATTGGCAGACAACACAAAGTCAGAATTTCCTCTGGCAACTGAAGTGTTGAAAACTCAAACGTATGTAGACGATATTCTGTCTGGAAGTCACACTCTTCCACAAGCATACGAGGCCTTATCACAGGTAATAAAAGCCCTCAATTCCGCAGGGTTTCCATTAAAAAAGATTACGGCAAATCACCCAAATATAATCAAAAATATTCCAAACGAGAATTTGTTGGACACTAATTTCCTTATTTTCGAAAAGGAAAGTACAACAAAAACATTAGGCATCCAATGGAATGCGATATCGGACCAGTTCTCATACACGACAGAGTCCATATCCGCATTATCAGCCATCACAAAAAGACAGATTTTATCCTCGGTGGCAAAACTTTTCGACCCCGCAGGATGGCTTTCGCCAATTATGATCCAAGCGAAAGTCTTAATACAAGAATTATGGCTAGATGGAACCGACTGGGACGAACAAGTGAAACCTCTTCGCTTAGAAAAATGGTCCCAGTTCGCAAACAATCTGAGGGACATTTCTCAGATTCAAATTCCACGATGGGTAAACTACTCCCCCGAACACAAAGTCGAATTACATGGCTTTTGTGACGCCTCAGAAAAGGCATACTGCGCTACTATCTACGTGCGCACGCAAAGTGGCACCACGACCACAAGCCACTTATTAGTAGCAAAAGCAAAGGTGGCACCTTTAAAAACTATAAGTCTCCCACGACTTGAGTTATGTGGCGCACTACTACTGTCAAAATTAGTAGCCATGGTGCAAATGCATTTAAATATGACAAAATGCAAACTCTATATGTGGTCCGATTCCGAAATTGTACTAGCCTGGTTGGAAAAACCACCGCATGCATGGAAGACGTATATTTCTAACCGAACGTCTCAAATTCTTGACCTAGTGGGATCAGCCACTTGGCGTCACGTAGCCAGTGCTGACAATCCTGCCGATCTAGGTACAAGAGGGTGCAAGCCACTGCACCTTGCCAGTACCACCCTCTGGTGGAATGGCCCCCGATGGTTGATAGAATCTCCTGATTCTTGGCCACAATCCCCCATGCGTAACATTATCGCCCCAGAAGGTCGAAAAATCGCCACCTTTCACACACTATTGGATGATACCGACATCCTTGAACGATTTTCATCGTTTCCAAGAGCTCTCAGAGTAGTTGCTTACATGTTCAAATTTATAGAACAACTCAAAGGCAAAGTTAAGGGATCACATAATTTCCCATGCAACACAGTAACGCACCTAGAGTTACAAAAGGCAAAGGTCGCACTAATAGCATATACACAAGCGCGCTACTTCAGCCGCGATATATCAGTACTAAGAGAGTCGAAGCCGATTGATAAAAAGAGCTCACTCTTAGTTCTCAACCCATTTCTGGACACGAAAGGTCTGCTTCGTGCCAATGGTCGGCTCGCTAATTCGAGCCTAACATACAATGAACGCCACCCCATAATAATCCCAGAGAGGTCACCATTTGCCACATTATTCCTCCACTACATCCACACCTTAATGCTACACGCCGAACATCGTCTCATGCAACAGATGGTACGCCAGGAGTATTATATCCCCCGTCTTAAGCCGCAAATCAAGAAGTGCATCTTCACATGCAAGATTTGCACTATGCACAAACAAAAGATGCGAACGCAGATTATGGCAGCACTTCCACCGGAACGCTGCAATTTCGCTCTGCCTTTCACCACAACAGGTGTTGATTTTGCTGGGCCTTTCCACGTAAAGGCGTCCATGTTAAGGTCTCCCACTCTCATGAAAGGCTATGTGGCTGTCTTTGTATGTTTCACGACAAAGGCAGTACATCTGGAGCTATGTAGTAATCTGACGACGGATGCTTTTCTCGCGGCATTTGCTCGCTTCGTCGCTCGACGTGGCTACCCATCAAAAATCATGAGCGATAATGGCAAAACCTTTATCGGAGCTCAACGAGCCACAGAAAAGCAATTTGTGGATTTTTTAAAACAAGTGTCACCCGACATCGTACAAAAGTACGCCCCTCAAGGTATCAATTGGCAATTTATACCCCCAAGCGCTCCTCATATGGGCGGTTTATGGGAATCAGCTGTAAAAAGCTTCAAAACCCATTTCAAACGGGTAGCTGGAAATTATAAATTCAATTACGAAGAGTTCACGACGCTATTAAATCGAATTGAAGCCGTTCTCAATTCACGGCCACTCACAGTACTATCACAAGACCCCTCAGATTTCACCGCCTTAACTCCAGGGCATTTTCTAAAAGGAGCACCCATCCTGGCCATTCCTGAGCCAGGCGTGGAGTCGCTATCTCTATTAAATCGATGGGAACGAATTAAAATTCTCCATCACGATTTCAGCCGCCGATGGAAGGACGAATATATAAAGGATCTCCACAAAAGATACCGCTGGAAGACTCCTGAACAGGCGCCTAAACTTGGAGACTGTGTCCTCATCCACGATGATTGTCTACCCCCAACCGAGTGGCGGCTTGGCCGCATTGAAAAACTACATTATGGCTCCGACGATCACATACGAGTCGTGGATCTCCGTACGCAAAACGGAACACTAACCCGACCGCTCGTGAAGCTATGCTTTCTGCCAACTTCCGATGATCGCGAATCCGAAAACCGCAAAAACAAACCGATATTATCGTGTCCCAATCAGCTAATCAAATGAAAACGAGAAATACGCCAATACCAACCGTTACAAAAATAACAACCGTCCGAACATAACAACCGTGAATAAAAATAACGAACCGTAAATAAAAATAACAAACCGTAAAGAAAACTAACAAAAAATGGTCGATCCATACGACGGCCCATTCATGCCACATATCGTGGCACGATTGCCAATATCCAATTGTATGACAGCTTTCTAATTAACAATCTCCTTTACACATAGATCACCATGGATGTAGACACATCAGTCGCAACCTCGTCGACCGCTCGGGCTATCAATACGCCACGCACCGGGCCTACACCAGCGCCACGAACTGTGGCTGCAACAGCGCCGGCAACTACACCGGCAAAAACGCCGGCAACTGCACCGGCAACAACGCCGGCACCTGTACCGGCAACCGCGCCCGCAGCGGTGCTTACCCCCGCACCTCGTGGTGGCACCCGGCCACCATCGACTGCAGCGAGGACTTCAGAGACCCGTCGGATAAGGTGTCCCATCTGTCGACGCCCTCATCGTCTCCACCATTGTGGAATATTTAGGGGTTTGCGGCCTTTGCAACGGCAGCAAGTGGCTCAGGCCCACGGGCATTGCCTCAACTGCCTGTCGCACACTCATGCGACTACAGAGTGTGAGTCACGTGGGCTGTGCCAAATGTGCCACCGGCCGCATCACACGCTGCTACACCGCAGCTCGTCACGCGAAGTGAGCCGGCCAACCAACCATCGCGGCCGCATACCCCGAGTCCAACCCGCAGCTCGTTCCGCACCCCAGCGGAGTGCAACATCATTGCGGCGTCGACAGCCTGGGCCACCACCCCGCCGATCTACGGGTCTGAGCAGCGTTGTGGCAACGCTGCAACAGCTGCAGCGCCTTTTGGGCTAAACAGTCGTTTAGGGGGGCCGGGATGGCTAAATGAGCACCTGACCCCCCTCTCAAAATAATACATCTACACCCCACAATACACACCTTATTCAACACATCATCTTCTCATCGCATACACACCATACTCAACACATCATCCTCTCATCGCACACACACCAACTCCACACATCATCCTCTCATCGCACACACACCAACTCCACACGTCATCATCTCATCCCACACACACCAACGCATCACGAATTCAACACACATGAGGACACCGCACAAAAAATAACAAAAGGGACCGACGGACTAGGCGCCGCTCTCTTTCGATTACGATCCGTGCGCTTGTAACCATCCGCCAACCGATTATCCCGCAGTTTTTAATTCGTTTTGACCAAAGGTCGTCGCTACGCGCAAAAATATTGGTAAGTGCCGCGAGTTTTGTATAAAAAAAACCTCGTATTTATTTAATAATTAAGTTAATAAACCTCCTTTAGCGAACTGAAGTTGACATAAAGCCATAATTCCATAGTCTTATATTTAGGCATAAAGTCGATTTTCTTGTATATACACATTAAGCAATCGATATCGAAATGCTTCAAATCATTAGTTTAACATATTTAAGTTTATTACCCTTCTTTATCTTACTGAAGTTAACATAAAGCCTTAACGGCATAACGGCAGTGCATTTAGAAGAATTCCGTTATCTTATATTTAGGTATAAATTTGATTTTCTTGTATGTACACATTTAGCAAGCGATATCGAAATGCGTCAAATCGTTAGTTTAACATATTTAAATTAATTAACCTTCTTTAACGTATTGAAGTTGATATAAAGCCATGGCGGCATAACGACAGTACATTTGGAAGAATTCCGTAATCTTATGTTTAGGTATAAATTCGATTTTCTTGTATATACGCATTTAGCAATCGATACCGAAATGCTTCAAATCATTAGTTTAACATACTAAGTTAATAAACATTTTTTAGATTACTGAAGTCTACATAAAGCCTTAACGGTATAACGGCAGTGCATTTAGAAGAATTCCGTGATGTTATAATTTTATATTTAGGTATAAAGTCTATTTTCTTATATTTACACATTTAGCAGTCTATATCGAAATGCTTCAGATAACTGGTTTAACATAATTAAGTTAATAAACCTCCTTTAGCGAACTGAAGTTGACATAAAGCCACAATTCCATAGTCTTATATTTAGGCATAAAGTCGATTTTCTTGTATATACACATTTAGCAATCGATATCGAAATGCTTCAAATCATTAGTTTAACATATTTAAGTTAATTACCCTTCTTTATCTTACTGAAGTTTACATAAAGCCATAACGGCATAACGGCATTATATTTGGGTGAATTCCGTAAGCTTTTATTTAGGTATAAAATCGATTTTCTTGTACATACACATTTAGCAATCGATATCGAAATGCTTCAAATCATTAGTTTAACATATTTAAGTTAATTAACCTTCTTTACCGTAATGAATGTTATATAAAGCCATGGCGGCATAACGGCAGTACATGTGGAAGAATTCCGTAATCTTATATTCAGGTATAAAGTCGATTTTGTTGTACATACGCATTTAGCAATCGATAACGAAATGCTTAAAATCATTAGTTTAACATATTTAGGTTAATTAACCTTCTTTAACGTATTGAAGTTGATATAAAGCCATGGCGGCATAACGACAGTACATTTGGAAGAATTCCGTAGTCTTATGTTTAGGTATAAATTCCATTTTCTTTTATATACACATTTAGCAAGCGATATCGAAATGCTTCATAACATTAGTTTAACATATTTAAGTTAATAAACCTTTTTTAACGAACTGAAGTTAACATAAAGCCTTAACGGCATAACGGCAGTGCATTTAGAAGAATTCCGTTATCTTATATTTAGGTATAAATTTGATTTTCTTGTATGTACACATTTAGCAATCGATATCGAAATGCTTCAAATCGTTAGTTTAACATATTTAAATTAATTAAGCTTCTTTAACGTATTGAAGTTGATATAAAGCCATGGCGGCATAACGACAGTACATTTGGAAGAATTCCGTAATCTCATGTTTAGGTATAAAATCGATTTTCTTTTATATACGCATTTAGCAATCGATATCGAAATGCTTCAAATCATTAGTTTAACATACTAAGTTAATAAACATTTTTTAGATTACTGAAGTCTACATAAAGCCTTAACGGTATAACGGCAGTGCATTTAGAAGAATTCCGTGATGTTATAATTTTATATTTAGGTATAAAGTCGATTTTCTTATATTTACACATTTAGCAGTCGATATCGAAATGCTTCAAACCATAAGTTTAACATATTTAAAATAACTAACCTTCTTTAACGTATTGAAGTTGATACAAAGCCATGGCGGCTTAACGACAGTACATTTGGAAGAATTCCCTAATCTTATATTTACGTATAAACTCGATTTTGTTGTATATACGCATTTAGCAATCGATATCGAAATGCTTCAAATAATTGGTTTAGCATATTTAAGTTAATTAACCTTCTTTATCTTACTGAAGTTTACATAAAGCCATAACGGCCATATAAAGCCATGGCGGCCTAACGACAGTGCATTTAGAAGAATTCCGTAATCTTATATTTAGGTATAAATTCGATTTTATTGTATATACGCATACAGCAATCGAAATCGAAATGCTTCAAATAACTGGTTTAGCATATTTAGGTTAATTAACCTTCTTTATCTTACTGAAGTTTACATAAAGCCATAACGGCATAACGGCAAAATATTTGGGTGAATTCCGTAAGCTTTTATTTAGGTATAAAATCGATTTTCTTGTACATACACATTTAGCAATAGATATCGAAATGCTCAAATCATTAGTTTAACATATTTGAGTAAACTAACCTTCTTTAACGTACTGAAATTTATATAAAGCCATAACAGCATTGCGGCAGTGCATTTAGAAGAATTACGTTATCTTATATTTAGGTATAAAGTCGATTTTCTTGCATATACGCATTTAGCAATCGATATCGAAATGCTTAAAATCATTAGTTTAACATATTTAGGTTAATTAACCTTCTTTAACGTATTGAAGTTGATATAAAGCCATGGAGGCATAACGACTGTACATTTGGAAGAATTCCGTAATCTTATGTTTAGGTATAAATTCCATTTTCTTTTATATACACATTTAGCAAGCGATATCGAAATGCTTCAAATCATTAGTTTAACATTTTTTAGTTAATAAACCTTTTTTAACGAACTGAAGTTAACATAAAGCCTTAACGGCATAACGGCAGTGCATTTAGAAGAATTCCGTTATCTTATATTTAGGTATATATTTGATTTTCTTGTATGTACACATTTAGCAAGCGATATCGAAATGCTTCAAATCATTAGTTTAACATATTTAAGTTAATTAACCTTCTAATACCTAACCTTCTTTAACGTATTGAAGTTGATACAAAGCCATGGCGGCTTAACGACAGTACATTTGGAAGAATTCCGTAATCTTATATTTAGGTATAAACACGATTTTCTTGTATATACACATTTTGCAATCGACATCGAAATGCTTCAAATAACTAGTTTAGCATATTTAAGTTAATTAACCTTCTTTATCTTACTGAAGTTTACATAAAGCCATAACGGCAGTGCATTTGGAAGAATTCCGTAATCTTATATTTAGGTAGAAAGTAAATATATACACATTTAGCAATCGATATCGATATGCTTCAAATCATTAGTTTAACATATTTAAGTTAACTATCCTTCTTTTTCTTACTGAAGTTTACATAAAGCCATAACGGTATAACGGCAGTGCATTTGGAAGAATTCCGTAATCTTACATTTAGGTATAAAGTCGATTTTCTTGTAAATATATATTTCGCAATCGATATCCAGATGCTTCAACTCATTAGTTTAACATATTTAAGTTAATAAACCTTCTTTAACGAACTGAAGTGTGCATAAAGCCATGGCGGCATAACGGCAGTGCATGTAGAAGAATTCCGTCAGCTTATATTGAGGTATAAAGTCGATTTTCTTGTATATATGCATTAAGCAATCGATATCGAAGTGCTTCAAATCATTAGTTTAACTTATTAAGTTAATAAATATTTTTTAGCTTACTGAAGTCTACATAAAGCCTTAACGGTATAACGGCAGTGCCTTTAGAAGAATTCCGTAATGTTATAATTTTATATTTAGGTATATAGTCGATTTTCTTGTATTTACACATTTAGCAATCGATATCGAAAATCTTCAAATCATTAGTTTAACATATTTAAGTTAATTAACCTTCTTTAACCTACTGAAATTTATATAAAGCCATAACGGCATACCGGCAGTGTATTTCGAAGAATTCCGTAAACTTATATTTAGATATAAAGCCGAATTTGTTGTATATACGCATTTAGCAATCGATATCGAAATGCTTCAAACCATTAGTTTAACATATTTAAAATAATGAACCTTCTTTAACGTAATGAAGGTGATATAAAGCCATGGCGGCCTAACGACAGTGCATTTAGAAGAATTCCGTAATCTTATATTTAGGTATAAATTCGATTTTGTTGTATATACGCATTTAGCAATCGAAATCGAAATGCTTCAAATAACTGGTTTAGCATATTTAGGTTAATTAACCTTCTTTATCTTACTGAAGTTTACATAAAGCCATAACGGTATAACGGCAGTGCATTTGGATGAATTCCGTAATCTTATATATAGGTATAAATTTGATTTTCTTGTATGTACACATTTAGCAAGCGATATCGAAATGCTTCAAATCATTAGTTTAACATATTTAAGTTAATTAACCTTCTTTAACGTATTGAAGTTGATATAAAGCCATGGCGGCATAATGGCAGTGCATTTAGAAGAAGTCCGTAGTCTTATATTTAGGTATAAAGTCGGTTTTCTTGTATATACACATTTAGCAATCAATAACGAAATGCTTCAAATCATTAGTTTTACATATTTAAGTTAATTAACCTTTTTTATATTACTGAAGTTTACATAAAGCCATAACGGTATAACGGCAGTGTATTTGGATGAATTCCGTAATATTATATTAAGGTAAAAAGCCGTTTTTGTTGTATTTACGCATTATGCAATCGATATCGAAATGCTTCATCTCATAAGTTTAACATATTTAAGTTAATAAACCGTCTTTAACGATCTGAAGTTGGCATATAGCCATGGCGGCATAACGGCAGTGCATGTAGAAGAATTCCGTAATCTCATATTTAGGTATAAAGACGATTTTCTTGTATATACGCATTTAGCTATCGATATCGAAATGCTTTAAATCATTAGTTTAACATATTAAGATAATAAACGCATTTTAGCTTACTGCAGTCTACATAAAGCCTTAACGGTATAACGCCAGTGCATTTAGAATAATTCCGTGAAGTTATAATTTTATTTTTAGGTATAAAGTCGATTTTCTTTCATTTACACATTAAGCAATCGATATCGAAATGCTTCGAACCTTTAGTTTAACATATTTAAAGTAATTAACCTTCTTTAACGTATTAAATGTGATATAAAGCCATGGCGGCATAACGTTAGTACATTTGGAAGAATTCCGTAGTCTTATATTTGGGTATAAAATCGATTTTCTTGTACATACACCTTAAGCAATCGATATCGAAATGCTTCAAATCATTAGTTTAGCATATTTAAGTAAATTAAACTTCTTTAACGTACCGAAATTTATATTTATTTAGCAATCGATTTTGAAATGCTTCCAATTATTAGTTTAACAATTTAAGTTAATTAACCCTCTCTATCTTACTGAAGTCTACATAAAGCCTTAATGGCATAACGACAGTGCATTTAGAAGAATTCCGTTATCTTATATTTAGGTATAAAGTCGATTTTCTTGTATATATACATATAGCAATCGATATCGAAATGCTTCAAATCATTAGTTTAACATATTTAAGTTAATTAACCTTCTTTAACGTATTGAAGTTAATAAAAAGCCATGGCGGCATAACGGCAGTGCATTTAGAAGAATTCCGTAATTTTATATTTAGGTATATACATATTTAGCAATCGATAACGAAATGCTTCAAGTCATTAGTTTAACATTTTTAAGTTAATAAACCTTCTTTAACGCACTGACGTCTTCATAAAGCCTTAACGGTATAACTGCAGTGCATTTAGAAGAATTCCGTATTCTTATATTTAGGTATAAAGTCGATTTTCTTGTTTTTACATATTTAGCAATCGATATCGAAATGCTTCAAATAACTGGTTTAACATATTCAAGTTAATTAACCCTCTCTGTCTTACTGAAGTCTACATAAAGCCTTAACGGCATAACGGCAGTGCATTTAGAAGAACTCCGTTATCTTATATTTAGGTATAAATTTGATTTTTTGTATGTACACTTTTAGCAAGCGATATCGAAATGCTTCAAATCATTAGTTTAACATATTTAAGTTAATTAACCCTCTTTATCTTACTGAAGTCCACAAACGCCTTAACGGCATAACGGCAAAGCATTTAGAAGAATTACGTAATCTTATTTTTAGGTATAAAGTCGATTTTCTTGTATATACACATTTAGCAATCGATATCGAAATGCTTCAAATCATTAGTTTAACATATTTAAGTTAATTAACCTTCTTTAACGTATTGAAGTTAATATAAAGCCATGGCGGCAAAACGGCAGTGCGTTTAGAAGAATTCCGTAATGTTATAATTTTATATTTAGGTACAAAGTCGATTTTCTTGTATTTACACATTTAGCAGTCGATATCGAAATGCTTCAAACCATAAGTTTAACATATTTAAAATAACTAACCTTCTTTAACGTATTGAAGTTGATACAAAGCCATGGCGGCTTAACGACAGTACATTTGGAAGAATTCCCTAATCTTATATTTAGGTATAAAGTCGTTTTTCTTGTATATACACATTTAGCAATCGATATCGAAATGCTTCAAATCATTAGTTTAACATATTTAAGTTAATAAACCTTCTCTAACGCACTGAAGTCTACATAAAGCCTTAACGGTATAACTGCACTGCATTTAGAAGAACTCCGTTATCTTATATTTAGGTATAAATTCGACTTTCTTGTATATACTCATTTAGCAAGCGATATCGAAATGCTTCAAATCATTAGTTTAACATATTTAAGTTAATGAACCTTCCTTAACGTATTGAAGTTGATAAAAAGCCATAACGACAGTACATTTGGAAGAATTCCGTAATCTTATGTTTAGGTATAAATTCGATTTTCTTGTAAATACACATTTAGCAAGCGATATCGAAATGCTTCAAATCATTAGTTTAACATATTTAAGTTAACTAACCTTCTTTAACGTATTGAAGTTGATAAAAAGCCATAACGACAGAATATGTGAAAGAATTCCGTAATCTTATATTTAGGTATAAACACGATTTTCTTGTATATACACATTTTGCAATCGACATCGAAATGCTTCAAATAACTAGTTTAGCATATTTAAGTTAATTATCCTTCTTTATCTTACTGAAGTTTACATAAAGCCATAACGGCAGTGCTTTTGGAAGAATTCCGTAATCTTATATTTAGGTAGAAAGTAAATATATACACATTTAGCAATCGATATCAATATGCTTCAAATCATTAGTTTAACATATTTAAGTTAACTATCCTTCTTTTTCTTACTGAAGTTTACATAAAGCCATAACGGTATAACGGCAGTGCATTTGGAAGAATTCCGTAATCTTATATCTAGGAATAAAGTCGATTTTGTTGTATATACACATTTAGCAATAGATATCGAGATGGTTCAAATCATTAGTTTATCATATTTAAGTTAATTAACCTTATTTATCTTACTGAAGTTTACATAAAGCCATAACGGTATAACGGCAGTGCATTTAGAAGAATTCCGTAATCTTATATTTAGGTATAAAGTCGATTTTCTTGTAAATATATATTTCGCAATCGATATCCAGATGCTTCAACTCATTAGTTTAACATATTTAATTTAATAAACCTTCTTTAACGAACTGAAGTGTGCATAAAGCCATGGCGGCATAACAGCAGTGCATGTAGAAGAATTCCGTTAGCTTATATTTAGGTATAAAGTCGATTTTCTTGTATATATGCATTAAGCAATCGATATCGAAGTGCTTCAAATCATAAGTTTAACTTATTAAGTTAATAAATTTTTTTTAACTTACTGAAGTCTACATAAAGCCTTAACGGTATAACGGCAGTGCCTTTAGAAGAATTCCGTAATGTTATAATTTTATATTTAGGTATATAGTCGATTTTCTTGTATTTACACATTTAGCAATCGATATCAAAAATCTTCAAATCATTAGTTTAACATATTTAAGTTAATTAACCTTCTTTAACCTACTGAAATTTATATAAAGCCATAACGGCATACCGGCAGTGTATTTCGAAGAATTCCGTAATCTTATATTTAGATATAAAGCCGAATTTGTTGTATATACGCATTTAGCAATCGATATCGAAATGCTTCAAACCATTAGTTTAACATATTTAAAATAATGAACCTTCTTTAACGTAATGAAGGTGACATAAAGCCATGGCGGCCTAACGACAGTGCATTTAGAAGAATTCCGTAATCTTATATTTAGGTATAAATTCGATTTTGTTGTATATACGCATTTAGCAATCGAAATCGAAATGCTTCAAATAACTGGTTTAGCATATTTAGGTTAATTAACCATCTTTATCTTACTGAAGTTTACATAAAGCCATAACGGTATAACGGCAGTGCATTTGGATGAATTCCGTAATCTTATATATAGGTATAAATTTGATTTTCTTGTATGTACACATTTAGCAAGCGATATCGAAATGCTTCAAATCATTAGTTTAACATATTTAAGTTAATAAACCGTCTTTAACGATCTGAAGTTGGCATATAGCCATGGCGGCATAACGGCAGTGCATGTAGAAGAATTCCGTAATCTCATATTTAGGTATAAAGACGATTTTCTTGTATATACGCATTTAGCTATCGATATCGAAATGCTTTAAATCATTAGTTTAACATATTAAGATAATAAACGCTTTTTAGCTTACTGCAGTCTACATAAAGCTTTAACGGTATAACGCCAGTGCATTTAGAATAATTCCGTAAAGTTATAATTTTTTTTTTAGGTATAAAGTCGATTTTCTTTTATTTACACATTAAGCAATCGATATCGAAATGCTTCGAACCATTAGTTTAACATATTTAAAGTAATTAACCTTCTTTAACGTATTAAATGTGATATAAAGCCATGGCGGCATAACGTTAGTACATTTGGAAGAATTCCGTAGTCTTTTATTTGGGTATAAAATCGATTTTCTTGTACATACACCTTAAGCAATCGATATCGAAATGCTTCAAATCATTAGTTTAGCATATTTAAGTAAATTAAACTTCTTTAACGTACCGAAATTTATTTTTATTTAGCAATCGATTTTGAAATGCTTCCAATTATTAGTTTAATATATTTAAGTTAATTAACCCTCTCTATCTTACTGAAGTCTACATAAAGCCTTAATGGCATAACGACAGTGCATTTAGAAGAATTCCGTTATCTTATATTTAGGTATAAAGTCGATTTTCTTGTATATATACATATAGCAATCGATATCGAAATGCTTCAAATCATTAGTTTAACATATTTAAGTTAATTAAACTTCTTTAACGTATTGAAGTTAATATAAAGCCATGGGGGCATAACGGCAGTGCATTTAGAAGAATTCCGTAATTTTATATTTAGGTATAAAGTCGATTTTCTTATATTTACATATTTAGCAATCGATAACAAAATGCTTCAAGTCATTAGTTTAACATATTTAAGTTAATAAACCTTCTTTAACGCACTGACGTCTTCATAAAGCCTTAACGGTATAACTGCAGTGCATTTAGAAGAATTCCGTATTCTTATATTTAGGTATAAATTTGATTTTTTGTATGTACACATTTAGCAAGCGATATCGAAATGCTTCAAATCATTAGTTTAACACATTTAAGTTAATTAACCCTCTTTATCTTACTGAAGTCCACAAACGCCTTAACGGCATAACGGCAAAGCATTTAGAAGAATTACGTAATCTTATATTTAGGTATAAAGTCGATTTTCTTGTATATACACATTTAGCAATCGATATCGAAATGCTTCAAATCATTAGTTTAACATATTTAAGTTAATTAACCTTCTTTAACGTATTGAAGTTAATATAAAGCCAGGGCGGCATAACGGCAGTGCGTTTAGAATAATTCCGTAAAGTTATAATTTTATTTTTAGGTATAAAGACGATTTTCTTTTATTTACACATTTAGCAATCGATTTTGAAATGCTTCAAACCATTAGTTTAACATTTTTAAAAATAATTAACCTTCTCTAACGTATTGAAGGTGATATAAAGCCATGGCGGCATAATGGCAGTACATGTGGAAGAATTCCGTAATCTTATATTTAGGTATAAAGTCGATTTTCTTGTGTATATATATTTCGCAATCGATATCGAAATGCTTCAGATAACGGGTTTAACATATTTAAGTTAATAAACCTCCTTTAGCGAACTGAAGTTGACATATTTAGGTATAAAGACGATTTTGTTGTACATACACATTTAGCAATCGATATCGAAATGCTTTAGATCATTAGTTTAACATATTTAAGTTAATTAACCTTTTTTAACGTATTGAAGTTAATATAAAGCCACGGCGGCATAACGGCAGTTCATTTAGAAGAATTATATTTAGGTATAAAGTCGATTTTGATGTATAAATATACGCATTAAGCAATCGATATCGAAATGCTTCAAGTCATTAGTTTAACATATTTAAGTTAATTAACCTCCTTTAACGTATTGAAGTTGATATAAAGCCATGGCGCCATAACGACAGTACATTTGGAAGAATTCCGTAATCTTATGTTTAAGTATAAATTCGATTTTCTTGTATATACACATTTAGCAAGCGATATCGAAATGCTTCAAATCATTAGTTTAACATATTTACGTTAATAAACCTTCTTTAACGAACGGAAGTATGCATAAAGCCATGGCGACATAACGGCAGTGCACTTAGAAGAATTCCGTAATCTTATATTTAGGTAAAAAGTCGATTTTGTTGTATATACACATTAAGCAGTCGATATCGAAATGCTTCATATAACTGGTTTAGCATATTTAGGTTAATTAGCCCCCTCTATCTTACTGAAGTTTATATAAAGCCATAACGGCATAACGGCAGTGCATTTAGAAGAATTACGTTATCTTATATTTAGGTATAAAGTCGAATTTCGTTTATATACTCATTTAGCAATCGATATCGAAATGCTTCAAATCATTAGTTTAATATATTAAAGTCAATAACGCTTCTTTAACGCACTGAAGTTAACCAAAAGCCTTAACGGTATAACTGCAGTGCATTTAGAAGAATTCCGTATTCTTATATTTAGGTATAAAGTCAATTTTCCTGTATTTACATACTTAGCAATCGATATCGAAATCGATATTCAAGTTAATTAACCCTCTCTGTCTTACTGAAGTCTACATAAAGCCTTAACGGCATAACGGCAGTGCATTTAGAAGAATTCCGTTGTCTTATATTTAGGTAAAAATTTGATTTTCTTGTATGTACACATTTAGCAAGCGATATCGAAATGCTTCAAATCATAAGTTTAACATACTTAAGTTAATTAACCTTCTTTAACGTATTGAAGTTGATATAAAGCCATGCCGGCATAACGGCAGTGCATTTAGAAGAAGTCCGTAGTCTTATATTTAGGTATAAAGTCGGTTTTCTTGTATATACACATTTAGTAATCGATACCGAAATGCTTCAAATCATTAGTTTTACATATTTAAGTTAATTAACCTTCTTTATCTTACTGAAGTTTACATAAAGCCATAACGGTATAACGACAGTGCATTTAGAAGAATTCCGTAATCTTATATTTAGATATAAATTCGATTTTGTTGTATATACGCATTTAGCAATCGATACCGAAATGCTTCAAATAACTGGTTTAGCATATTTAGGTTAATTAACCTTTTTTATCTTACTGAAGTTCACATAAAGCCTTAACGGTATAACTGCAGTGCATTTAGAAGAATTCCTTAATCTTGTATTTAAGTATAAAGTCGATTTTGCTGTATATACAAATTTAGCATCCGATATCGAAATGCTTCAAATTATTAGTTTGATATTTTTAAAGTTAGTAAAGCTTCTTTAACGCACTGAAGTTAACATAAAGCCACGGGGGCATAACGGCAGTGCATGTAGAAGAATTCCGTAATGTTATATTTAAGTGCAAAGTCGATTCTGTTGTATATACACATTTAGCAATCGATATCGAAATGCTTCAAATCATTAGTTTACTATATTTGAGTTAATAAAACATCTTTATTTTACTGAAGTCTGCAAAAGCCTTAACGGCATAACGGCAGTGCATGTAGAAGAATTCCGTAATCTTATATTTAGGTATAAAGTCGGTTTTATTGTATATACTCATTTAGCAATCGATATCGAAATGCTTCAAATCATTAGTTAAATATTTTTAAAGTTAATAAAGCTTCTTTAACGCACTGAAGTTAACATAAAGCCATGGCGGCATAACGGCAGTGCATGTAGAAGAATTCCGTAATCTTATTTTTAAGTATAAAGTCGATTTTGTTGTATATACACATTTAGCAATCGATATCGTAATGCTTCAAATCATTAGTTTACTATATTTAAGTTAATTAAACATCTTTATTTTGCTGAAGTCTACAAAAGCCTTAACGGCATAACGGCAGTGCATTTAGAAGAATTACGTTATCTTATATTTATGTATAAAGTCGATTTTCTTGTATCGACATGCTTCAAATAATTAGTTTAACATATTTAAGTTAATATACCTTCTTAAACGCACTGAAGTCTTCATAAAGTCTTAACAGTATAACTGCAGTGCATGTAGAAGAATTCCGTAATCTTATATTTAGGTATAAAGTCGGTTTTATTGTATATACTAATTTAGCAATCGATATCGAAATGCTTCAAATCATTAGTTTAATATATTTAAGTTAATAAAGCTTCTTTAATGCACTGAAGTTAACATAAAGCCATGGCGGCATAACGGATGTGCATGTAGAAGAATTCCGTAATCTTATATTTAAGTATAAAGTCGATTTTGCTGTATATACAAATTTAGCATCCGATATCGAAATGCTTCAAATTATTAGTTTGATATATTTAAGTTAATAAAGCTTCTTTAACACACTGAAGTTAACATAAAGCCACGGCGGCATAACGGTAGTGCATTTAGAAGAAGTCCGTAGTCTTATATTTAGGTATAAAGTCGGTTTTCTTGTATATACACATTTAGTAATCGATACCGAAATGCTTCAAATCATTAGTTTTACATATTTAAGTTAATTAACCTTCCTTATCTTACTGAAGTTTACATAAAGCCATAACGGTATAACGGCAGTGCATTTGGATGAATTCCGTAATCTTCTATTTAGGTATAAAGTCGATTTTCTGGTATATATGCATTAAGCAGTCGATATCGAAATGCTTCATCTCATAAGTTTAACATATTTAAAATAATTAACCTTTTTTAACGTATTGAAGTTGTTACAAAGCCATGGCGGCTTAACGACAGTACATTTGGAAGAATTCCCTAATCTTATATTTAGGTATAAAGTCGATTTTTTTGTATATATATATTTCGCAATCGATACCAAAATGCTTCAGATAACTGGTTTAACATATTTAAGTTAATAAACCTTCTTTAACGCACTGAAGTCTACATAAAGCCTTAAGGGTATAACTGCACTGCATTTAGAAGAAGTCCGTTATCTTATATTTAGGTATAAAGTCGATTTTCTTGTATATACTCATTTTGCAATCGATATCGAAATGCGTTAAATCATTAGTTTAACATATTTCAGTTAATAAAGCTTTTTAGAAGAACTCCGTTAACTTATACAAAGGTATAAAGTCGATTTTCTTGTATATACACATTTAGCAAGCGATATCGAAATGCTTCAAATCATTAGTTTAACATATTTAAGTTAATAAACCTTCTCTAACGAACTGAAGTTAACATAAAGCCATAACGGCATAACGGCAGTGCATTTAAAAGAATTCAGTTATCTTACATTTGGGTATAAAGTCGATTTTCTTGTATGTATTTTATACCTAAATAAAAGATTACGGAATTCAGCCAAACATACTGCCGTTATGCCGTTATGGCTTTATGTAAACTTCAGTAAGATAGAGGGGGCTAATTAACCTAAATATGCTAAACCAGTTATATGAAGCATTTCGATATCGATTGCTTAATGTGTATATACAACAAAATCGACTTTATACCTAAATATAAGATTAAAGAAGGTTTATTAACGTAAATATGTTAAAGTAATGATTTGAAGCATTTCGATATCGATTGCTAAATATGTATATACAAGAAAATCGACTTTATACCCAAATGTAAGATAACATACATACACACACACACATGTACATACACATTTAGCAATCAATATCGAAATGCTTCAAATCATTAGTTTAGCACATTTAAGTAAATTAAACTTCTTTAACGTACTGAAATTTATATAAAGCCATAACGGCATAACGGCAGTGTATTTCGAAGTATTCCGTAATCTTATATTTAGATATAAAGCCGAATTTGTTGTATATACGCATTTAGCAATCGATATCGAAATTCTTCAAA
>JAPZAG010001587.1:0-28941 GCA_027475135.1 Bactrocera correcta | reverse complement strand
CAACTCATTAGTTTAACATATTTAAGTTAATAAACCTTCTTTAACAAACTGAAGTTGGCATAAAGCCATGGCGGCATAACGGCAGTGCCTGTAGAAAAATTCCGTTATCTTATATTTAGGTATAAAGTCGATTTTCTTGTATGTACACATTTAGATATCGATATCGAAATGCTTCAAATCATTAGTTTAACATATTAGGTTAATAAACATTTTTTAGCTTACTGAAGTCTACATAAAGCCTTAACGGTATAACGGCAGTGCATGTAGAAGAATTCCGTTATCTTATATTTAGGTATAAAGTCGATTTTCTTGTATATACAAATTTAGCAAGCGATATCAAAATGCTTCAAATCATTAGTTTAATATACCTTCTTTAACGTATTCAAGTTTATATAAAGCCATGGCGGCATAACGGCAGTGCATTTAGAAGAATTCCGTAATCTTGTATTTAGGTATAAAGTCGATTTTCGAGTATATACACATTTAGCAAGCGATAGCGAAATGCTTCAAATCATTAGTTTAACATATTTAAGTTAATTAACCTTCTTTAACGTATTGAAGTTGATATAAAGCCATGGCGGCATAACGGCAATGCATTTAGAAGAATTCCGTAATCTTGTGTTTAGGTAAAAAGTCGATTTTCTTGTATATACACATTTAGCTATCGATATCGAAATGCTTCAAATCATTAGTTTAACATATTTAAGTTAATAAACGTTCTTTAACGCACTGAAGTCTACATAAAGCCTTAACGGTGTAACTGCAGTGCATTCAGCAGAATTCCGTAATTTTCTATTTAGGTATAAAGTTGATTTTCTTGTATTTACATATTTAGGAATCGATATCGAAATGCCTCAAATCATTAGATTAACATATTTAAGTTAATTAACCCTCTCTCTCTTACTGAAGTCTACATAAAGCCTTAACGGCATAACGGCAGTGCATTTAGAAGAATTCCGTTATCTTATATTTAGGTATAAATTCTATTTTCTTTTATATACACATTTAGCAATCGATATCGAGATGCTTCAACTCATTAGTTTAACATATTTAAGTTAATTAACCTTCTTTAACGATCTGAATTTGGCATATAGCCAAGGCGGCATTACGGCAGTGCATATAGAAGAATTCCGTTATCTTATATTTAGGCATAAAGTCAATTTTCTTGTATTTACACATTTTTCAATCGATATCGAAATGCTTCAAATCATTAGTTTAACATTTTAAATTAATAAACATTTTTTAGCTTACTGAAGTTTACATAAAGCCATAACGGTATAACGGCAGTGCACTTGGAAGAATTTCGTTATCTTATATTTAGGTATAATTCGATTTTCTTGTATATACACATTTAGCAAGCGATATTGAAATGCTTTAAATCATTAGTTTAACATATTTAAGTTAGTTAACCTTCTTTATCCTACTGAAGTTTACATAGAGCCAAAACGGTATAACGGCAGTGCACTTGGAAGAATTCCGTAATCTTATATTTAGGTATAAAGTCGATTTTGTTGTATATACATATTTAGCAATAGATATCGAGATGCTTCAACTCATAAGCTTAACATATTTAAGTTAATAAACCTTCTTTAACGATCTGAATTTGGCATATAGCCACGGCGGTATTACGGCAGTGCATGTAGAAGAATTCCGTAATCTTTTATTTAGGTATAAAGTCGATTTTTTTTTTATGTGCACATTATGATATCGATATCGAAATGTTTCAAATCATTAGTTTAACATATTTATGTTTATAAACATTTTTTAGCTTACTGAAGTCTACATAAAGCCTTAACGGTATAACGGCAGTTAATTTAGAAGAATTACGTTATCTTATATTTAGGTATAAAGTCGATTTTGTTGTATATACACATTTAGCAATCGATAACGAAATGCTTCAAGTCATTAGTTTAACATATTCAAGTTAATTAACCTTCTTCAACGATCTGAATTTGGCATATAGCCAAGGCGGCATTACGGCAGTGCATGTAGAAGAATTCCGTAATCTTTTATTTAGGTATAACGTCGATTTTCTTTTATATACACAATTAGATATCGATATCGAAATGCTTCAAATCATTATTTTAACATATTAAGTTAATAAAAATTTTTTAGCTTAATAAAGTTTACATAAAGCCATAACGGTATAACGGCAGTGCATGTAGAAGAATTCCGTTATCTTATATTTAGGTATAAAGTCGATTTTCTTGTATATACACGTTTAGCAAGCGATATCGAAATGCTTCAAATCATTAGTTTAATATATTTAAGTTAATAAACCTTCTTTAACGAACTGAAGTTGGAATAAAGCCATGGCGGCATCACGGCAGTGCATGTAGAAGAATTCCGTTATCTTATATTTAGGTATAATGTCGATTTTGTTGTATATACACATTTAGCAAGCAATATCGAAATGCTTCAAATCATTAGTTTAACATATTTAAGTTAATTACCCTTCTGTAACGTATTGAAGTTGATATAAAGCCATGGCGGCATAACGGCAGTGCATTTAGAAGAATTCCGTAATCTTATATTTAGGTATAAAGTCGATTTTCTTGTAAATACACATTTAGCAATCGATATCGAAATGCTTCAAATCATTAGTTTAACATATTTAAGTTAATAAACGTTCTTTAACGCACTGAAGTCTACATAAAGCTTTAACGGTGTAACTGCAGTGCATTCAGAAGAATTCCGTAAATTTCTATTTAGGTATAAAGTTGATTTTCTTGTATTTGCATATTTAGGAATCGATATCGAAATGCCTCAAATCATTAGATTAACATATTTAAGTTAATTAACCCTCTCTCTCTTACTGAAGTCTACATAAAGCCTTAACGGCATAACGGCAGTGCATTTAGAAGAATTCCGTTATCTTATATTTAGGTATAAATTCGATTTTCTTGTATATACACATATAGCAAGCGATATCGAATTGCTTCAAATCATTAGTTTAACATATTTAAGTTAATTAACCTTTTTATCTTACTGAAATTTACATAAAGCCATAACGGTATAACGGCAGTGCATTTGGAAGAATTCCGTAATCTTATATTAAAGGTATAAAGTCGATTTTGTTGTATATACACATTTAGCAATCGATAACGAATTGCTTCAAATCATTAGTTTAACATATTAAGTTAATAAACATTTTTTAGCTTACTGAAGTCTACATAAAGCCTTAACGGTATAACGGCAGTGCATGTAGAAGAATTCCGTAATCTTATATTTAGGTATAAAGTCGATTTTCTTGTATATACACATTTAGCGATCGATATCGAGATGCTGTAACTCATTAGTTTAACATATTTATTTTAATAAACTTCCTTTAACGATCTGAAGTTGGCATATAGCCTAGGCGGCATAGCGGCAGTGCATTTAGAAGAATTCCGTAATCTTATATTTAGGTATAAAGTCGATTTTGATGTATATACACATTTAGCAAGCGATATCGAAATGCTTCAACTCATTAGTTTAACATATTTAAGTTAATAAACCTTCTTTAACGTATTGAAGTTGATATAAAGCCATGGCGGCATAACGGAAATGCATTTAGAAGAATTCCGTAATCTTATATTTAGGTATAAAGTCGATTTTTTATATCACATTTAGAACGATATCGAAATGCTTCAATCATTAGTTTAACATTTTTAAGTTAAAAAACCCTTTTTAAACAAACGAAGTTCATAAACCTGGGGATAACGGCAGTGCATTGGAAAAATTTCCTTATCTTATATTTAGGTATAAATCGATTTTCTTGTATATACACATTAAGCAATCGATATCGAAATGCTTCAAATCTTTATTTAACATAATTAAGTTAATTAACCTTCTTTACTTATGAATTTTAATAAACCCAAAACGGATAACGGCATGCATTTGGAAGAATTCCGTAATCTTAATTTAGGTATAAAGTCGATTTTGTTGTATATGCACATTTAGCAACGATATCGAAATGCTTCAACTCATTAGTTTAAATATTTAAGTTAATAAACCTTCTTTAACAAACTGAAGTTGGCATAAATCCATGGCGGCATAACGGCAGTGCATGTAGAAGAATTCCATTATCTTATATTTAGGTATAAAGTCGATTTTCATGTATATACACATTTAGCAATCGATATCGAAATGCTTCAAATCATTACTTTAACATATCTAAGTTAATAAACGTTCTTTAACGCACTGAAGTCTACATAAAGCCTTAAGGGTATAACTGCAGTGCATTCAGAAGAATTCCGTTATCTTATATTTAGGTATAAAGTCGATTTTCTTTTATATACACATTTAGCAATCGATAACGAAATGCTTCAAATCATTAGTTTAACATATTTAAGTTAACTAACCTTCTCTATCTTGCTGAAGTTTACATAAAGCCATAACGGTATAACGGCAGTGCATTGGGAAGAATTCCGTAATCTTATATTTAGGTATAAAGTCGATTTTGTTGTATATTCACATTTAGCAATCGATATCGAGATGCTTCAACTCACTAGTTTAACATATTAAGTTAATAAACATTTTTTAGCTTACTGAAGTTTATATAAAGCCGTAACGGTATAACGACAGTGCATTTAGAAGAATTCCGTTATCTTATATTTAGGTATAAATTCGATTTTCTTGTATATACACATTTAGCAAACGAGCAGTGCATTTAGAAGAATTCCGTTATTTTATATTTAGGTATAAATTCGATTTTCTCGTATATGCACATTTAGCAAGCGATATCGAAATGCTTCAAATCATTAGTTTAACATATTTAAGTTAAATAACCTTCTTTATCCTACTGAAGTTTACATAAAGCCATAACGGTATAACGGCAATGCATTTGGAAGAATTCCGTAATCTAATATTTAGGTATAAAGTCGATTTTGTTGTATATACACATTTAGCAATCGATATCGAGATGCTTCGACTCATTAGCTCAACATATTTAAGTTAATAAAACTTCTTTAACGATCTGAATTTGGCATGTAGCCACGGCGGTATTACGGCAGTGAATTTAGAAGAATTCCGTAATCTTCTATTTAGGTATAAAGTCGATTTTCTTGTATTTACATATTAAGCAATCGAAATGCTTCAAATCATTAGTTTAACATATTTAAGTTAATTAACCCTCTCTATCTTACTGAATTCTACATAAAGCCTTAACGGCATAACGGCAGTGCATTTAAAAGAATTCCGTTATCTCATATTTAGGTATAAAGTCGATTTTGTTGTATATACACATTTAGCAAGCGATATCGAAATGCTTCAACTCATTAGTTTAACATATTTAAGTTAATTAACCTTCTTTAACGTATTGAAGTTGATATAAAGCCATGGCGGCATAACGGCAGTGCATGTAGAAGAATTCCGTTATCTTATATTTAGGTATAAAGTCGATTTTCTTGTATATACACATTGAACAGGCGATATCGAAATGCTTCAAATCATTAGTTTATCATATTTAAGTTAATTAACCTCCTTTAACGTATTGAAGTTGATATAAAGCCATGGCGGCATAACGGCAGTGCATTTAGAAGAATTCCGTAGTCTTATATTTAGGTATAAAGTCGATTTTGTTGTATATACACATTTAGCAATCGATGTCGAGATGCTTCAACTCATTAGTTTAACATATTTAAGTTAATAAACCTTCTTTAACGAACTGAAGTTGGAATAAAGCCATGGCGGCATCACGGCAGTGCATGTAGAAGAATTCCGTTATCTTATATTTAGGTATAATGTCGATTTTGTTGTATATACACATTTAGCAAGCGATATCGAAATGCTTCAAATCATTAGTTTAACATATTTAAGTTAATAAACCTTCTTTAACGAAATGAAGTTGGCATAAAGCCATGGCGGCATAACGGCAGTGCATTTAGAAGAATTCCGTAATCTTTTATTTAGGTATAAAGTCGATTTTCTTGTATATACACAGTCAGCAAGCGATATCGAAATGCTTCAAATCATTAGTTTAACATATTTAAGTTAATTAACCTTCTTTAACGTATTGAAGTTGGTATAAAGCCATGGCGGCATAACGGCAGTGCATTTAGAAGAATTCCGTAATCTTATATTTAGGTATAAAGTCGATTTTGTTGTATATACACATATAGCAAGCGATATCGAATTGCTTCAAATCATTAGTTTAACATATTTAAGTTAATTAACCTTCTTTATCTTACTGAAATTTACATAAAGCCATAACGGTATAACGGCAGTGCATTTGGAAGAATTCCGTAATCTTATATTAAAGGTATAAAGTCGATTTTGTTGTATATACACATTTAACAATCGATTACGAATTGCTTCAAATCATTAGTTTAACATATTAAGTTAATAAACATTTTTTAGCTTGCTGAAGTCTACCTAAAGCCTTAACGGTATAACGGCAGTGCATGTAGAAGAATTCCGTAATCTTATATTTAGGTATAAAGTCGATTTTCTTGTATATACACATTTAGCGATCGATATCGAGATGCTGTAACTCATTAGTTTAACATATTTATTTTAATAAACTTCCTTTAACGATCTGAAGTTGGCATATAGCCTAGGCGGTATAGCGGCAGTGCATTTAGAAGAATTCTGTAATCTTATATTTAGGTATAAAGTCGATTTAGATGTATATACACATTTAGCAAGCGATATCGAAATGCTTCAACTCATTAGTTTAACATATTTAAGTTAATAAACCTTCTTTAACGTATTGAAGTTGATATAAAGCCATGGCGGCATAACGGCAGTGCATTTAGAAGAATTACGTAATCTTATACTTAGGTATGAAGTCGATTTTCTTGTATATAAACATTTAGCAATCGATATCGAAATGCTTCAACTCATTAGTTCAACATATTTAAGTAATAAACCTTCTTTATTGAGCTGAAGTTGGCATAAAGCCATGGCGGCATAACGGCAGCGCATGTAGAAGAATTCCGTAATCTTATATTTAGTTATAAAGTCGGTTTTCTTGTATACTCACATTTAGCAATCGATATCGAAATGCTTCAAATCATTAGTTTAACATATTTATGTTAATTAACTTCTTTATCTTACTGAAGTTGATATAAAGCCATGGCGGCATAATGACAGTACATTTGGAAGAATTTCGTAATCTTATATTTAGGTATAAAGTCGATTTTGTTGTATATACACATTTAGCAATCGATATCGAAATGCTTCAAATCATTAGTTTAACATTATTAAGCTAATTAACCTTCTTTAACGTAATGAAGATGATATAAAGCCATGGCGGCATAACGACAGTGCATTTAGAAGAATTCCGTAATCTTATATTTAGGTATAGAGTCGATTTTCTTTTATATACACATTTAGATATCGATATCGAAATGCTTCAAATCATTAGTTTAACATATTAAGTTAATAAACATTTTTTAGCTTACGGAAGTCTACATAAAGCCTTAAGGGTATAACGGCAGTGCATTTAGAAGAATCCCATTATCTTATATTTAGGTATAAATTCGATTTTCTTGTATATACACATTTAGCAATCGATATCGAAATGCTTCAAATCATAAGTTTAACATAATTAAGTTAATTAACCATCTTTAACGTATTGAAGTTGATATAAAGCCAGGGCGGCATAACGGCAATGCATTTAGAAGAATTCCGTAATCTTATAAATATTTAGGTATAAAGTCGATTTTGATGTATATGCACATTTAGCAAGCGATATCGAAATGCTTCAACTCATTAGTTTAACATATTTAAGTTAATAAACCTTCTTTAACAAACTGAAGTTGGCATAAATCCATGGCGGCATAACGGCAGTGCATGTGGAAGAATTCCATTATCTTATATTTAGGTATAAAGTCGATTTTCTTGTATATACACATTTAGCAATCGATATCGAAATGCTTCAAATCATTACTTTAACATAATTAAGTTAATTAACCTTCTTTATCTTACTGAAGTTTACATAAAGCCATAACGGTATAACGGCAGTGCATTTGGAAGAATTCCGTAATCTTATATTTAGGTATAAAGTCGATTTTGTTGTATATGCACATTTAGCAATCGATATCGAGATGCTTCAACTCATTAGTTTAATATATTTAAGTAAATAAACCTTCTTTAACAAACTGAAGTTGGCATAAATCCATGGCGGCATAACGGCAGTGCATGTAGAAGAATTCCATTATCTTATATTTAGGTATAAAGTCGATTTTCTTGTATATACACATTTAGCAATCGATATCGAAATGCTTCAAATCATTACTTTAACATAATTAAGTTAATTAACCTTCTTTATCTTACTGAAGTTTACATAAAGCCATAACGGTATAACGGCAGTGCATTTGGAAGAATTCCGTAATCTTATATTTAGGTATAAAGTCGATTTTGTTGTATATGCACATTTAGCAATCGATATCGAGATGCTTCAACTCATTAGTTTAATATATTTAAGTAAATAAACCTTCTTTAACAAACTGAAGTTGGCATAAATCCATGGCGGCATAACGGCAGTGCATGTAGAAGAATTCCATTATCTTATATTTAGGTATAAAGTCGATTTTCATGTATATACACATTTAGCAATCGATATCGAAATGTTTCAAATCACTACTTTAACATATCTAAGTTAATAAACGTTCTTTAACGCACTGAAGTCTACATAAAGCCTTAAGGGTATAACTGCAGTGCATTCAGAAGAATTCCGTTATCTTATATTTTGGTATAAAGTCGATTTTCTTTTATATACAAATTTAGCAAGCGATATCAAAATGCTTCAAATCATTAGTTTAATATACCTTCTTTAACGTATTCAAGTTTATATAAAGCCATGGCGGCATAACGGCAGTGCATTGGGAAGAATTCCGTAATCTTATATTTAGGTATAAAGTCGATTTTGTTGTATATTCACATTTAGCAATCGATATCGAGATGCTTTAACTCACTAGTTTAACATATTAAGTTAATAAACATTTCTTAGCTTACTGAAGTTTATATAAAGCCTTAACGGTATAACGACAGTGCATTTAGAAGAATTCCGTTATCTTATATTTAGGTATAAATTCGATTTTCTTGTATATACACATTTAGCAAACGAGCAGTGCGTTTAGAAGAATTCCGTTATTTTATATTTAGGTATAAATTCGATTTTCTCGTATATACACATTTAGCAAGCGATATCGAAATGCTTCAAATCATTAGTTTAACATATTTAAGTTAATTAACCTTCTTTATCCTACTGAAGTTTACATAAAGCCATAACGGTATAACGGCAATGCATTTGGAAGAATTCCGTAATCTAATATTTAGGTATAAAGTCGATTTTGTTGTATATACACATTTAGCAATCGATATCGAGATGCTTCGACTCATTAGCTCAACATATTTAAGTTAATAAAACTTCTTTAACGATCTGAATTTGGCATGTAGCCACGGCGGTATTACGGCAGTGAATTTAGAAGAATTCCGTAATCTTCTATTTAGGTATAAAGTCGATTTTCTTGTATTTACATATTAAGCAATCGATATCGAAATGCTTCAAATCATTAGTTTAACATATTTAAGTTAATTAACCCTCTCTATCTTACTGAATTCTACATAAAGCCTTAACGGCATAACGGCAGTGCATTTAAAAGAATTCCGTTATCTCATATTTAGGTATAAAGTCGATTTTGTTGTATATACACATTTAGCAAGCGATATCGAAATGCTTCAACTCATTAGTTTAACATATTTAAGTTAATTAACCTTCTTTAACGTATTGAAGTTGATATAAAGCCATGGCGGCATAACGGCAGTGCATGTAGAAGAATTCCGTTATCTTATATTTAGGTATAAAGTCGATTTTCTTGTATATACACATTTAACAGGCGATATCGAAATGCTTCAAATCATTAGTTTATCATATTTAAGTTAATTAACCTCCTTTAACGTATTGAAGTTGATATAAAGCCATGGCGGCATAACGGCAGTGCATTTAGAAGAATTTCGTAATCTTATATTTAGGTATAAAGTCGATTTTGTTGTATATACACATTTAGCAATCGATGTCGAGATGCTTCAACTCATTAGTTTAACATATTTAAGTTAATAAACCTTCTTTAACGAACTGAAGTTGGAATAAAGCCATGGCGGCATCACGGCAGTGCATGTAGAAGAATTCCGTTATCTTATATTTAGGTATAATGTCGATTTTGTTGTATATACACATTAAGCAAGCGATATCGAAATGCTTCAAATCATTAGTTTAACATATTTAAGTTAATAAACCTTCTTTAACGAAATGAAGTTGGCATAAAGCCATGGCGGCATAACGGCAGTGCATTTAGAAGAATTCCGTAATCTTTTATTTAGGTATAAAGTCGATTTTCTTGTATATACACAGTTAGCAAGCGATATCGAAATGCTTCAAATCATTAGTTTAACATATTTAAGTTAATTAACCTTCTTTAACGTATTGAAGTTGGTATAAAGCCATGGCGGCATAACGGCAGTGCATTTAGAAGAATTCCGTAATCTTATATTTAGGTATAAAGTCGATTTTGTTGTATATACACATTTAGCAAGCGATATCGAAATGCTTCAACTCATTAGTTTAACATATTTAAGTTAATTAACCATCTTTAACGTATTGAAGTTGATATAAAGCCATGGCGGCATAACGGCAGTGAATTTGGAAGAATTCCGTAATCTTATACTTAGGTATGAGTCGATTTTCTTGTATAAGTTAAGCAGGTTAGGTTTAACTAATGAGTTGTCTCGAAGAACTGTCCTGTTATGCTAACAGCGCAGCCTTAAATACCCTCTCGTCTAATGGTTTTCAGGTGTTGTTGTTATTGTTGCGCGCAGTGATCTTATGTGCTTTATTATACCGTTGCTGGGTTACCTAACTAACCCAAGCGCATGGTGAAGTTGTTGTTAGGCAAGCGATGAACTCGTGCGCCGAATTGGGCTTTTGGCGGGCTGCTTGGCTAGCCTATGCACACGGTAGAGCTGTTGCTGGGCGGCTTAGACTGCATACACATGCGCGAGGTGTTGCTGTTGTTGGGTGGTGATAGAATTACGCGCTATCCTGCGTCGTTGCGATGTTGCTAGGCAAACACATAGGTAAGGCTAATTGCCTGCGCAGTGTTCTTAAGCGCCGGACTGTTCCGTTGTTGGACAGCTTAGAAAACATATGCGCGAGGTGTTGATGTTGCTAAGCGCCACTGTCGAAAGGTTGCGTGGTGATGACATACGCTAAGCTGTGTTGTTGCAATGCAGCATTCGAGCGCAATATAATAACTTATATAAACATTTAGGAAGCGATATCGAAATGCTTCAAATCATTAGTTTAACATATTTAAGTTAATTAACCTTCTTTAACGTATTGAAGTTGATATAAAGCCATGGCGGCATAACAACAGTGCATTTAGAAGAATTTCGTAATTTTATATTTAGGTATAAAGTCGAATTTGTTGTATATACGCATTTAGCAATCGATATCGAAATGCTTCAAATCATTAGTTTAACATATTTAAGTTAATTAACCTTCTTTAACGTATTGAAGTTGATATAAAGCCATGGCGGCATAACGGCAGTGCATTTAGAAGAATTCCGTAATCTTATATTTAGGACTAAAGTCGATTTTGTTGTATATACACATTTAGCAATCGATATCGAGATGCTTCAACTCATTAGCTAAACATATTTAAGTTAATAAACCTTCTTTAACGATCTGAAGTTGGCATAACGGCAGTGGATGTAGAAGAATTCCGTAATCTTATATTTAGGTATAAAGTCGATTTTCTTGTATATACACATTGAGCTATCGATATCGAAATGCTTCAAATCATTTGTTTAACATTATAAGTTAAAAAACATTTTTTAGCTTACTGAAGTCTACATAACGCCTTAACGGTATAACGGCTGTGCATTTAGAAGAATTCCGTAATCTTATATTTAGGTATAAAGTCGATTTTCTTGTATATACACATTTAGCAATCGATATCGAAAAGCTTCAAATCATAAGTTTAACATATTTAAGTTAATTAATCCTCTTTGTCTTACTGAAGTCTACAAAAGCTTTAACGGCATAACGGCAGTGCATTTAGAAGAATTCCGTTATCTTATATTTAGGTATAAATTCGATCTTCTTGTATATATACATTTAGCAAGCGATATCGAAATGCTTCGACTCATTAGCTTAACATATTTAAGTTAATAAACCTTCTTTAACGATCTGAATTTGGCATATAGCCATGGCGGGATAACGGCAGTGCAATTAGAAGAATTCCGTTATCTTATATTTAGGTATAAAGTCGATTTTCTTTTATATACACATTTAGCAATCGATAACGAAATGCTTCAAATCATAAGTTTAACATATTTAAGTTAATTAATCCTCTTTGTCTTACTGAAGTCTACAAAAGCTTTAACGGCATAACGGCAGTGCATTTGGAAGAGTTCCGAAATCTTATATTTAGGTATAAAGTCGATTTTGTTGTATATACGCATTTAGCAATCGATATCGAAATGCTTCAAATCATTAGTTTATCATATTTAAGTTAATTAACCTTCTTTATCTTACTGAAGTTTACATAAAGCCATAACGGTATAACGGCAGTGCATTTCGAAGAATTCCGTAATCTTATATTTAGGTATAAAGTCGATTTTGTTGTATATACACATTTAGCAATCGATATCGAGATGCTTCAACTCATTAGTTTAACATATTTAAGTTAATAAACCTTCTTTAAAAAAGTGAAGTTGGCATAATCCATGGCGGCATAACGGTAGTGCATGTAGAAGAATTCCATTATCTTATGTTTAGGTAAAAAGTCGATTTTCTTGTATATACACATTTAGCAATCGATATCGAAATGCTTCAAATCATTAGTTTAACATATTTAAGTTAATTAACCTTCTTTAACGTATTGAAGTTGATTTAAGGCCATGGCGGGATAACGGCAGTGCATTTAGTAGAATTCCGTAATCTTATATTTAGGTATAAAGTCGATTTTCTTTTATATACACATTTAGCAATCGATAACGAAATGCTTCAAATCATTAGTTTAACATACTTAAGTTAATTAACCTTCTTTATCTTACTGAAGTTTACATAAAGCCATAACGGTATAACGGCAGTGCATTTCGAAGAATTCCGTAATCTTATATTTAGGTATAAAGTCGATTTTGTTGTATATACACATTTAGCAATCGATATCGAGATGCTTCAACTCATTAGTTTAACATATTAAGTTAATAAACATTTTTTAGCTTACTGAAGTCTACATAAAGCCTTAACGGTATAACGGCAGTGCATTTAGAAGAATTCCGTTATCTTATATTTAGGTATAAATTCGATCTTCTTGTATATACACATTTAGCAAGCGATATCGAAATGCTTCGACTCATTAGTTTAACATATTTAAGTTAATAAACCTCCTTTAACGATCTGAATTTGGCATATAGCCACGGCGGTATTACGGCAGTGCATTTAGAAGAATTCCGTAATCTTCTATTTAGGTATAAAGTCGATTTTCTTGTATATACACATTAAGCAAGCGATACCGAATTGCTTCAAATCATTAGTTTAACATATTTAAGTTAATTAACCTTCTTTAACGTATTGAAGTTGATTTAAAGCCATGGCGGGATAACGGCAGTGCATTTAGAAGAATTCCGTAATCTTATATTTAGGTACAAAGTCGATTTTCTTTTATATACACATTTAGCAATCGATAACGAAATGCTTCAAATCATTAGTTTAACATATTTAAGTTAATTAACCTTCTTTATCTTACTGAAGTTTACATAAAGCCATAACGGTATAACGGCAGTGCCTTGGGAAGAATTCCGTAATCTTATATTCAGGTATAAAGCCGATTTTGTTGTATATACACATTTAGCAATCGATATCGAGATGCTTCAACTCATTAGTTTAACATATTAAGTTAATAAACATTTTTTAGCTTACTGAAGTCTACATTAAGCCTTAACGGTATAACGGCAGTGCATTTAGAAGAATTCCGTTATCTTATATTTAGGTATAAATTCGATCTTCTTGTATATACACATTTAGCAAGCGATATCGAAATGCTTCGACTCATTAGCTTAACATATTTAAGTTAATAAACCTTCTTTAACGATCTGAATTTGGCATATAGCCACGGCTGTATTACGGCAGTGCATTTAGAAGAATTCCGTAATCTTCTATTTAGGTATAAAGTCGATTTTCTTGTATTTACATATTAAGCAATCGATATCGAAATGCTTCAAATCATTAGTTTATCATATTTAAGTTAATTAACCGTCTTTAACGAACTGAAGTTAGCAAAAAGCCATGGCGGCATAACGGCAGTGCATGTAGAAGAATTCCGTTATCTTATATTTAAGTATAAAGTCGATTTTCTTGTATATACACATTTAGCAGGCGATATCGAAATGCTTCAAATCATTAGTTTATCATATTTAAGTTAATTAACCGTCTTTAACGTATTGAAGTTGATATAAAGCCATGGCGGCATAACGGCAGTGCATGTAGAAGAATTCCGTTATCTTATATTTAGGTATAAAGTCGATTTTCTTGTTTATACACATTTAGCAGGCGATATCGAAATGCTTCAAATCATTAGTTTATCATATTTAAGTTAATTAACCTTCTTTAACGTATTGAAGTTGATATAAAGCCATGGCGGCATAACGGCAGTGCATTTAGAAGAATTCCGTAATGTTATAATTTTATATTTAGGTATAAAGTCGATTTTCTTGCATTTACACATTTAGCAATCGATATCGAAATGCTTCACACCATTAGTTTAACACATTTAAAATAATTAACCTTCTGTAGCGTAATGAAGGTGATATAAAGCCATGGCGGCATAACGACAGTACCTGTGGAAGAATTCCGTAATCTTATATTTAGGTATAAAGTCGATTTTCTTATATATATACATTTCGCAATCGATATCGAAATGCTTCAAATCATGAGTTTAACATATTTAAGTAAATTAATCCTCTTTTTCTTATATAAGTCTAGAAAAGCCTTAACGGCATAACGGCAGTGCAGTTGGAAGAGTTCCGTAATCTTATATTTAGGTATTAAGTCGATTTTGTTGTATATACGCATTTAGCAATCGACATCGAAATGCTTCAAATCATGAGTTTAACATATTTAACCCTTAACGACCTGAGCCCTATATCAGTTACGTAACCACCTGAGCACGGTCACAGTGACCGCAGTGTATCCGAACACTTGAATTTTTTTAGGATTTTAAGGTTTTATTATAAGAATACATTAATAAAACTCTTTAATATATACTAAGTTATTTATTTAACTGAAAAAGGAAAAAAAAACAAAACATATTTTTCTCATAAATGTGAACAATTGAATTGCTGGCACATTTTAACTAAAATTACATAGTAGTTTACAAATTGAGATCTATCCACATAGGAACAAAATGTTATATAAAATTCTGTCTTTCTTTAAAGAATATAATAATGTTCTAATGACATAAAAAAATAAAAGTTAAAAAAAAAAAAACTTCGAGAAAATTACAGGGGGTAAATTCTTAAAATTTTTCACGACAACTTTTGCACGCTTTCTTAGAACATTCCACACAGATTGGATTTTTACATATAAAACACAAACGAAATTTTTTTCGTTTCTTCTTGGGATCACAAGTTGAACACGTTTTACGTTTTTCAAGATGATCAGCTTCAGAAACAGAAGGCAATTTTTCTTCTATTTTCAAGATCCGGCGAATAGAAGTTTTGATGTCACGAGGAGTGTGCTTGTTATTTTCTCGACGATTCATGTGTGGCATGGTCAGATCTTCTGCTAGCTGCTTCATAAATTTAAATCTACTTCTTACTCATGACATAAGCATTGGAAGCTGATATATCTAACAGAGGATAAAAAATGCACAAAGGCCATCTTTGCGTTCGTCGCGCCGTGGTATAGTTCGCACACCTTTGATCCAATAAATCAACGCCAATTTTAGTTCATTGTAGTATAATATTATTTCGGGCTTTTTTGTATTATCGTCTACGTTTGCTGTATGGTGCATGCTGGAAATTAACACCACAGCACGGTTTTTTCTCGGCACAAAAGATGCCAAAGTAATATTTTTAGTAAAACCGAAAAGCGAGGTTCCAATTTCTCGTCGCCGATTTGGTTTGAATTCTGGCGGAATTTCTGTTTTATTTTTTTTTTTTATGTACCCACAAGAGATAACTTTTTATCTTTCAAAACATCGACTAGCTCAACTGAACAAAACCAATTATCAGCAGTGATGTTTCTATTCGACCCTTCAATTGGAGATATGAGTCGTAAAACTGCTTGAGTAGGTTTTGAAAATCGATCGTGTTCTGATGTCAAATTGGTCCCGTCCGAGTCTTTACCTAAATATATGTAAGCATTGAGTAAATAACCATTTCGGGCATCTGTAAGGCACATAATCTTTAAGCCATATTTAGCGGGCTTCTTTGGCATAAACACCCTAAAACGACACCGACCTCGAAAAGCTACCAGCATCTCATCAATACAGACACAGGAATGAAAGAGCTGAATAGCCCGGCGATTGGAGCAGAAATGTCAGTCTCTCGCCGTTGCGCTCTTGTTTCTGCATCATCGAAACGAATTGCTTTCATCAAAATCTCGAATCTATTTTTACTTAGAATGCAACGATATATTTCTCTTCCTGAGCCATCAGAACTATACCTCCACGCATAATGTTCCCGATTGTCTTTAAAAATAGCTGTATAGAATAAAAAACTAATAAATGCTTTTAACTCTATGAGATCAACATCATGAACACAGCCTTGGTTTTTATATCTTGGTCGTAACTGCCTTATTTTGTCGTTGTTATGTATCACTATGTTTTCCAGCATCTCATCTGTAAATAAAATGCTCCAAAGGTCAAGAGGTGTTGTAGAATCATTGAGAACTTCATGACAGGCCGATTGAAGTCCTTGTCCTTGCGATACAATGTTATACCGCTGAGTTCTAGTACGACTAGCAATTGGCACAGAAGACCACCGAAAACGATTTTTTCCAAAATAGTTCCAATTTCTAGTCTGGAGTTGTGACAAGGGTAACTCGTCTTCTGAAGAAAATTCCTCAAATATACCTCCCTCCGGCTGTCCATCGGCACTTTGACACTTGCAGGCAGTCATCAGATTCACAGTCATCTAAAACCTCGGGAACTTCTAAATCCACAGGGTCTATATCACTGTAACTCTCATCCAGGATTTGCTCCACATCCGACAGTTCTTCCTCTAACTATCTCCTAATATTTTCGATGTTTACATCCATTTTTACTCTAAAACAATAAACATAAACGTTATTGTGTGTAATCACATAACTACCTGCACGCAGTCACCATGACCGCTATCAAAATATTTTTACTCACCCAAGTCAAACGAGCGCACTTGTATGCTTGCCGAGCGCACACGCGACACTAAACCACCACCAGAAAAGGTACACGAACGCACACTAACACGCGATAACGAACTCCTACGAAATTAAAATTCAAAAAGTCGTTGCGTTCACCACGACCGCTGGCAGGTGGTTAAAGGTTAAGATAATTAACCCTCTTTATCTTACTGAAGCCTACAAAAGCCTTAACGGCATAACGGCAGTGAATTTAGAAGAATTCCGTAATCCTCTATTTAGGTATAAAGTCGATTTTTTTGTATATACTCATTTAGCAATCCATATCGAAATGCTTCGAATCATTAGTTTAACATATTTAAGTTAATTAACCCTCTTTATCTTACTGAAGTCTACAAAAGCCTTAACGGCATAACGGCAGTGCATTTCGAAGAATTCCGTAATCTTATATTTAGGTATAAAGTCGATTTTCTTGTATATACTCATTTAGCAAGCGATATCGAAATGCTTCAAATCATTTGTCTAACATATTTAAGTAAATTAATCCTCTTTTTCTTACTGAAGTCTACAAAAGCCTTAACGGCATAACGGCAGTGCATTTAGAAGAATTACGTAGTCTTATATTTAGGTATATAGTCGATTTTCTTGTATTTACACATTTAGCAATCGATATCGAAATGCCTCAAATCATTAGTTTAACATATTAAAGTTAATTAACCTTCTTTAAGGTAATGAAGATGATATAAAGCCATGACAGCATAACGACAGTGCATTTAGAAGAATTCCGTAATCTTATATTTAGGTATTAAGTCGATTTTCTTGTATATACGCATTTAGCAATCGATATCGAAAGCTTCAAATAACTGGTTTAGCATATTTAGGTTAAATAACCTTCTTTATCTTATCGAAGTTTACATAAAGCCATAACGGCAAAGCGGCAGTATATTTGGGTGAATTCCGTAATCTTTTACTTAGGTATAAAATCGATTTACTTGTATATACACATTTAGCAATCGATATCGAAATGCTTCAAATCATTAGTTTAGCATATTTAAGTAAATTAACCTTCTTTAGCGTACTGAAATTTATATAAAGCCATAACGGCATAACGGGAGTGTATTTCGATAAATTCCGTAACCTTGTATTTAGATATAAAGTCGACTTTCTTGTATATACTCATTTAGCAATCGATATCGAAATGCTTCAAATCACTAGTTTAATATATTTAAGTTAATAAAGCTTCTTTAACGTAATGAAGGTGATATAAAGCATTAACGGCATAAGGGGAGTGTATTTCGATGAATTCCGTAATCTTATATTTAGGTATAAAGTCGACTTTCTTGTATTTGCACATTTAGCAATCGATTTCGATATGCTTCAAATCATTAGTTTAACATATTTGAGTTAATTATTATTCTTTTTCTTACTGAAGTTTACATAAAGCCATAACGGTATAACAGCAGTGCATATGGAAGAATTCCGTAATCTTATATCTAGGAATAAAGTCGATTTTGTTGTATATACACATTTAGCAATCGATATCGAGATGGCTCACTTCATTAGTTTAACATATTTAAGTTAATAAACCTTCTTTAACGATCTGAAGTTTGCATATAGCCATGACGGCATAACGGCAGTGCATGTAGAAGAATTCCGTAATCTTATATTTAGGTATAAAGTCGATTTTCTTATATATACACATTTAGCAATCGATATCGAAATGCTTCAAATCATTAGTTTAAAATATTTAAGTTAATAAACCTTCTTTAACGAGCGGAAGTTGGCATAAAGCCATGACGGCATAACGGCAGTGCATGTAGAAGAATTCCGTTAGCTTATATTTAGGTATAAAGTCGATTTTCTTGTATATACACATTTAGCAATCGATATCGAAATGCTTCAAATAACTGGTTTAACATATTTAAGTTAATAAACCTTCTTCAACGAACTGAACATAAATCCACAACAGCATAACGGCAGTGCATTTAGAAGAATTCCGTTATCTTATATTAATGTATAAAGTCGATTTTCTTGCATATACAGATTTAGCAATCGATATCGAAATGCTTCAAATCATTAGTTAAACATATTTAAGTTAATTAGCCTTCTTTAACGTAATGAATGTGATACAAACCATGGCGGCATAACGACAGTACATTTAGAAGTATTCCGTAACCTTATGTTTAGATATAAATTCGATTTTCTTTTATATACATATTTAGCAAGCGATATCGAAATGCCTCAAATCATTAGTTTACCAAATTTAAGTTAATTAACCTTCTTTAACGTATTGAAGTTGATATAAAGCCATGGCGGCATAACGACAGTACATTTGGAAGAATTCCGTAGTCTAATATTTAGGTATAAAGTCGATTTTCTTGTATATATGCATTAAGCTATCGATATCGAAATGCTTCAAATCATTAGTTTAACATATTAAGTTAATAAACATTTTTTAGCTTACTGAAGTCTACATAAAGTCATGGCGGCATAACGGCAGTGCATGTAGAAGATTTCCGTAATCTTATATATAGGTATAAAGTCGATTTTCTTGTATATACACATTTAGCAATCGATATCGAAAATCTTCAAATCATTAGTTTAACATATTTAAGTTAATAAACCTTCTTTACCGTAATGAAGGTTATATAAAGCCATGGCGGCATAACGACAGTGCATGTAGAAGAATTCCGTAATCTTATATTTAGGTATATATTCGATTTTCTTGTATTTACACATTATACATTTATAATTAGTTTAACATATTTAAGTTAATTAACCTTCTTTAACGTAATGAAGGTGATATAAAGCCATGGCGGCATAACGACAGTACATGTGGAAGAATTCCGTAATCTTATATTTAGGTATAAAGTCGATTTTCTTGTATATACACATTTTGCAATCGATATCAAAATGCTTCAAATAACTGGTTTAGCATATTTAAGTTAATTAACCTTCTTTATCTTACTGAAGTTTAACGGCAGTATATGTGGCAGAATTCCGCAATCTTATATTTAGGTATACAGTCGATTTTGTTGTACATACACATTTAGCAATCGATATCGAAATGCTTCAAATCATTAGTTTAACATATTTAAGTTAATAAACCTTCTTTACCGTAATGAAGGTTATATAAAGCCATGGCGGCATAACGACAGTGCATGTAGAAGAATTCCGTAATCTTATATTTAGGTATATATTCGATTTTCTTGTATTTACACATTATACATTTATAATTAGTTTAACATATTTAAGTTAATTAACCTTCTTTAACGTAATGAAGGTGATATAAAGCCATGGCGGCATAACGACAGTGCATTTAAAAAAATTCCGTAATCTTATATTTAGGTATAAGTTCGATTTTGTTGTATATAGGCTTTTAGCAATAGATATCGAAATGCTTCATATAACTGGTTTAGCATATTTAGGTTAATTAACCCCCTCTATCTTACTGAAGTTTACAAAAAGCCATAACGGCATAACGGCAGTATTTTGGGGGTGAATTCCGTAATCTTTTATTTAGGTATAAAATCGATTTTCTTGTACATACACATTTAGTAATCAATATCGAAATGCTTCAAATCAATCGTTTAGCATATTTAAGTAAATTAACCTTCTTAAACGTACTGAAATTTAAAAAAAGCCATAACGGCATAACGGCAGTGTATTTCGAAGAATTCCGAATCTTATATTTAGATATAAAGCCGAATTTGTTGTATATACGCATTTAGCAATCGATATCGAAATTCTTCAAATCATTAGTTTAACAACCTTCTCTAATGTAATGAATAATGATATAAGCCATGGCGGCATAACGACAGTGCATTTAGAAGAATTCCGTAATCTTATATTTAGGTATAAATTCGATTTTGTTGTATATACGCATTTAGAAATCGATATCGAAATGCTTCAAATAACTGGTTCAGCATGGTTAATTAACCTTTTTTATCTTACTGAAGTTTATATAAAGCCATAACGGCATAACGGCAGTATATTTGGGTGAATTCCGTAAGCTTTTATTTAGGTATAAAATCGATTTTCTTGTACATACACATTTAGCAATCGATATCGAAATGCTCAAATCATTAGTTTAACATATTTGAGTAAATTAACCTTCTTTAACGTACTGAAATTTATATAAAGCCATAACAGCATAACGGCAGTGCATTTTGAAAAATTACGTTATCTTATATTTAGATTTAGATATAAAATCAATTTTCTTGTATATACACATTTAGCAATCGATATCGAAAATCTTCAAATCATTAGTTTAACATATTTAAGTTAATTAACCTTCTTTAACGCACTGACATCTTCATAAGGCCTTAGCGGTATAACTGCAGTGCATTTAGAAGAATTCCGTATTCTTATATTTAGGTAAAAAGTCGATTTTGTTGTATATACACATTTAGCAAGCGATATCGTGATGCTTCAACTCATTAGTTTAACATATTTGAGTTAATAAACCTTCTTTAACAAACTGAAGTTGTCATAAATCCATGGCGGCATAACGGCAGTGCATGTAGAAGATTTCCGTAATCTTATATGTAGGTATAAAGTCGATTTTCGTGTATATACTCATTTAGCAATCGATATCGAAATGCTTCAAATCATTAGTTTAATAATTAAAGTTAATAAAGCTTCTTTAACGCACTGAAGTTAACATAAAGCCATGGCGGCATAACGGCAGTGCATGTAGAAGATTTCCGTAATCTTATATATAGGTATAAAGTCGATTTTCTTGTATATACACATTTAGCAATCGATATCGAAAATCTTCAAATCATTAGTTTAACATATTTAAGTTAATTAACCTTCATTAACGTAATGAAGGTGATATAAAGCCATGGCGGCATAACGACAGTGCATTTAGAAAAATTCCGTAATCTTATATTTAGGTATAAATTCGATTTTCTTGTATATACACATTTAGCAAGCGATATCGAATTGCTTCAAATCATTAGTTTAACATACTTAAGTTAATTAACGCTCTCTATCTTACTGAATTCTACATAAAGCCTTAACGGCATAACGGCAGTGCATTTAAAAGAATTCCGTTATCTTATATTTAGGTATAAAGTCGATTTTCGTGTATATACTCATTTAGCAAGCGATATCGAAATGCTTCAAATCATTTGTCTAACATATTTAAGTAAATTAATCCTCTTTTTCTTACTGAAGTCTACAAAAGCCTTAACGGCATAACGGCAGTGCATTTAGAAGAATTACGTAGTCTTATATTTAGGTATATAGTCGATTTTCTTGTATTTACACATTTAGCAATCGATATCGAAATGCCTCAAATCATTAGTTTAACATATTAAAGTTAATTAACCTTCTTTAAGGTAATGAAGATGATATAAAGCCATGGCAGCATAACGACAGTGCATTTAGAAGAATTCCGTAATCTTATATTTAGGTATTAAGTCGATTTTCTTGTATATACGCATTTAGCAATCGATATCGAAAATCTTCAAATCATTAGTTTAACATATTTAAGTTAATTAACCTTCATTAACGCACTGAAGTTAACATAAAGCCATGGCGGCATAACGGCAGTGCATGTAGAAGATTTCCGTAATCTTATATATAGGTATAAAGTCGATTTTCTTGTATATACACATTTAGCAATCGATATCGAAAATCTTCAAATCATTAGTTTAACATATTTAAGTTAATTAACCTTCATTAACGTAATGAAGGTGATATAAACCCATGGCGGCATAACGACAGTGCATTTAGAAAAATTCCGTAATCTTATATTTAGTTATAAAGTCGATTTTGTTGTATATACACATTTAGCAAGCGATATCGAGATGCTTCAACTCATTAGTTTAACATATTTGAGTTAATAAACCTTCTTTAACAAACTGGAGTTGGCTTAAACCCTTGGCGGCATAGTGGCAGTGCATGTAGAAGAATTCCGTTATCTTATATTTAGGTATAAAGTCGATTTTCTTGTATATACACATTTAGCAATCGATATCGAAATGCTTCAAATCATTAGTTTAACATATCTAAGTTAATAAACGTTCTTTAACGCACTGAAGTCTACATAAAGCCTTAAGGGTATAACTGCAGTGCATTCAGAAGAATTCCGTTATCTTATATTTAGGTATAAATTCGATTTTCTTGTATATACACATTTAGCAAGCGATATCGAATTGCTTCAAATCATTAGTTTAACATATTTAAGTTAATTAACCTTCTTTATCTTACTGAAGTTTAATGGCAGTATAAGTGGCAGAATTCCGCAATCTTATATTTAGGTATAAAGTCGATTTTGTTGTACATACACATTTAGCAATCGATATCGAAATGCTTCAAATCATTAGTTTAACATATTTAAGTTAATTAACCTTCTTTACCTTAATGAAGGTTATATAAAGCCATGGCGGCATAACGACAGTGCATGTAGAAGAATTCCGTAATCTTATATTTAGGTATATATATGATTTTCTTGTATTTACACATTTAGCAATCGATATCGAAAATCTTCAAATCATTAGTTTAACATATTTAAGTTAATTAATCTTCTTTAACGTAATGAAGTCTTCATAAAGCCTTAACCGTATAACTGCAGTGCATTTAGAAGAATTCCGTAATGCTTCAAATCATAAGTTTAATATATTAAAGTTAATAAAGCTTCTTTAACGCACTGAAGTTAACATAAAGCCATGGCGGCATAACGGCAGTGCATGTAGAAGAATTCCGTAATCTTATATTTAGGTATAAAGTCGATTTTCCTGTATATACTCATTTAGCAATCGATATCGAAATGCGTTAAATCATTAGTTTAATATATTAAAGTTAATAAAGCTTCTTTAACGCACTGAAGTTAAGATAAAGCCATGGCGGCATAACGGCAGTGCATGTAGAAGAATTCCGTAATCTTATATATAGGTATAAAGTCGATTTTCTTGTATATACACATTTTGCAATCGATATCGAAAATCTTCAAATCATTAGTTTAACATATTTAAGTTAATTAACCTTCATTACCGTAATGAAGGTGATATAAAGCCATGGCGGCATAACGACAGTGCATTCAGAAAAATTCCGTAACCGTATATTTAGGTATAAAGTCGATTTTCTTGTATATACACATTTAGCAATCGATATCGAAATGCTTCAAATCATTAGTTTAACATACTAAAGTTAATAACCCTTCTTTAACGCACTGACGTCTTCATAAGGCCTTAGCGGTATAACTGCAGTGCATTTAGAAGAATTCCGTATTCTTATATTTAGGTATAAAGTCGATTTTGTTGTATATACACATTTAGCAAGCGATATCGAGATGCTTCAACTCATAAGTTTAACATATTTGAGTTAATAAACCTTCTTTAACAAACTGAAGTTGGCATTAATCCATGGCGGCATAACGGCAGTGCATGTAGAAGAATTCCGTTATCTTATATTTAGGTATAAAGTCGATTTTCTTGTATATACACATTTAGCAATCGATATCGAAATGCTTCAAATCATTAGTTTAACATATCTAAGTTAATAAACGTTCTTTAACGCACTGAAGTCTACATAAAGCCTTAAGGGTATAACTGCAGTGCATTCAGAAGAAATCCGTTATCTTATATTTAGGTATAAATTCGATTTTCTTGTATATACACATTTAGCAAGCAATATCGAATTGCTTCAAATCATTAGTTTAACATATTTAAGTTAATTAACCTTCTTTAACGTATTGAAGTTGATATAAAGCCATGGCGGCATAACGGCAGTGCATTGAGAAGAATTTCGTAATCTTATATTTATGTATAAAAACGTTTTTCTTTTATATACACATTTAGCAATCGATAACGAAATGCTTCAAATCATTAGTTTAACATATTTAAGTTAATTAACCTTCTTTATCTTACTGAAGTTTACATAAAGCCATAACGGTATAACGGCAGTGCATTGGGAAGAATTCCGTAATCTTTTATTTAGGTATAAAGTCGATTTTGTTGTATATACACATTTAGCAATCGATATCGAGATGCTTCGACTCATTAGCTTAACATATTTAAGTTAATAAATCTTCTTTAACGATCTGAATTTGGCATATAGCCACGGCGGTATTACGGCAGTGCATTTGGAAGAATTCCGTATTCTTATATTTAGGTATAAAGTCGATTTTGTTGTATATACACATTTAGCAAGCGATATCGAGATGCTTCAACTCATTAGTTTAACATATTTGAGTTAATAAACCTTCTTTAACAAACTGAAGTTGGCATAAATCCATGGCGGCATAACGGCAGTGCATGTAGAAGAATTCCGTTATCTTATATTTAGGTATAAAGTCGATTTTCTTGTATATACACATTTAGCAATCGATATCGAAATGCTTCAAATCATTAGTTTAACATATCTAAGTTAATAAACGTTCTTTAACGCACTGAAGTCTACATAAAGCCTTAAGGGTATAACTGCAGTGCATTCAGAAGAAATCCGTTATCTTATATTTAGGTATAAATTCGATTTTCTTGTATATACACATTTAGCAAGCGATATCGAATTGCTTCAAATCATTAGTTTAACATATTTAAGTTAATTAACCTTCTTTAACGTATTGAAGTTGATATAAAGCCATGGCGGCATAACGGCAGTGCATGTAGAAGAATTCCGTAATCTTATATATAGGTATAAAGTCGATTTTCTTGTATATACACATTTAGCAATCGATATCGAAAATTTTCAAATCATTAGTTTAACATATTTAAGTTAATTAACCTTCATTAACGTAATGAAGGTGATATAAAGCCATGGCGGCATAACGACAGTGCATTCAGAAAAATTCCGTAATCTTATATTTAGGTATAAAGTCGATTTTCTTGTAGTTATATACACATTTAGCAATCGATATCGAAATGCTTCAAATCCTTAGTTTAACATACTTAAGTTAATAAACCTTCTTTAACGCACTGACGTCTTCGTAAGGCCTTAGCGGTATAACTGCAGTGCATTTAGAAGAATTCCGTATTCTTATATTTAGGTATAAAGTCGATTTTGTTGTATATACACATTTAGCAAGCGATATCGAGATGCTTCAACTCATTAGTTTAACATATTTGAGTTAATAAACCTTCTTTAACAAACTGAAGTTGGCATAAATCCATGGCGGAAAAACGGCAGTGCATGTAGAAGAATTCCGTTATCTTATATTTAGGTACAAAGTCGATTTTCTTGTATATACACATTTAGCAGGCGATATCGAAATGCTTCAAATCATTAGTTTAACATATCTAAGTTAATAAACGTTCTTTAACGCACTGAAGTATACATAAAGCCTTAAGGGTATAACTGCAGTGCATTCAGAAGAATTCCGTTATCTTATATTTAGGTATAAATTTGATTTTCTTGTATATACACATTTAGCAAGCGATATCGAATTGCTTCAAATCATTAGTTTAACATATTTAAGTTAATTAACCTTCATTAACGTAATGAAGGTGATATAAAGCCATGGCGGCGTAACGGCAGTGCATTGAGAAGAATTCCGTAATCTTATATGTATTTATGTATAAAAACGATTTTCTTTTATATACACATTTAGCAATCGATAACGAAATGCTTCAAATCATTAGTTTAACATATTTAAGTTAATTAACCTTCATTAACGTAATGAAGGTGATATAAAGCCATGGCGGCATAACGACAGTGCATTTAGAAAAATTCCGTAATCTTATATTTAGGTATAAGTTCGATTTTATTGCATATAGGCATTTAGCAATCGATATCGAAATGCTTCGTATAACTGGTTTAGCATATTTAGGTTAATTAACCCCCTCTATCTTACTGAAGTTTACATAAAGCCATAACGGCATAACGGCAGTATGTTTGGGTGAATTCCGAAATTTTTTATTTAGGTATAAAATCGATTTTCTTGTACATAGACATTTAGCAATCAATATCGAAATGCTTCAAATCATTAGTTTAACATATTTAAGTTAATAAACCTTCTTTAACGATCTGAAGTTTGCATATAGCCATGACGGCATAACGGCAGTGCATGTAGAAGAATTCCGTAATCTTATATTAAGGTATAAAGTCGATTTTTTTGTATATACACATTTAGCTATCGATATCGAAATGCTTCAAATCATTAGTTTAACATATTAAGTTAATAAACATTTTTTAGCTTACTGAAGTCTACATAAAGCCTTAACGGTATAACGGCAGTGCATTTAGAAGAATTCCGTAATGTTATAATTTTATATTTAGGTATAAATTCGATTTTCTTGTATATACACATTTAGCAATCGATATCGAAATGCTTCAAACCATTAGTTTAACATATTTAAAATAATTAATCTTCTTTAACGTATTGAAGGTGATATAAAGCCAGCATAACGACAGTACATGTGGAAGAATTCCGTAATCTTATATTTAGGTATAAAGTCGATTTTCTTGTATATACACATTTTGCAATCGATATCAAAATGCTTCAAATAACTGGTTTAGCATATTTAGGTTAATTAAACTTCTCTATCTTACTGAAGTTTACATAAAGCCATAACGGCATAACGGTAGTATATTTTGGTGAATTCCGTAAGCTTTTATTTAGGTATAAAATCGATTTTCTTGTACATACACATTTAGCAATCGATATCGAAATGCTCAAGTCATTAGTTTAACATATTTGAGTAAATTAACCTTCTTTAACGTACTTAAATTTATATAAAGCCATAACAGCATAACGGCAGTGCATTTAGAAGAATTACGTTATCTTATATTTAGGTATAAAGTATATTTTCTTGTATTTACATATTAAGCAATCGATATCGAAATGCTTTAAATCATTAGTTTAACATATTTAAGTTAATAAACCTTCTTTAACGCACTGAAGTCTTCATAAAGCCTTAACAGTATAACTGCAGTGCATTTAAAAGAATTCCGTAAACTTATATTTAGGTATAAAGTCGATTTTCTTGTATATACTCATTAAGCAATCGATATCGAAATGCTTCAAATCATTCGTTTAATATATTTAAGTTAATAAAGCTTTTTTAACGCACTGAAGTTAACATAAAGCCATGGCGGCATAACGGCAGTGCATTTTGAAGAATTCTGTAATCTTATGTTTTGGTATAAAGTCGATTTTCTTGTATATACACATTTAGCAATCGATATCGAAATGCTTCAAATCATTAGTTTAACATATTTAAGTTAATAAACCTTCTTTAACGCACTGAAGTCTTCATAAAGCCTTAACAGTATAACTGCAGTGCATTTAGAAGAATTCCGTAAACTTATATTTAGGTATAAAGTCGATTTTCTTGTATATACTCATTAAGCAATCGATATCGAAATGCTTCAAATCATTCGTTTAATATATTTAAGTTAATAAAGCTTTTTTAACGCACTGAAGTTAACATAAAGCCATGGCGGCATAACGGCAGTGCATTTAGAAGAATTCAGTAAGCTTATATTTAGGTATAAAGTCGATTTTGTTGTACAGAGACATTTAGCAATCGATATCGAAATGCTTCAAATCATTAGTTTACAACATTTAAGTTAATTAAACATCTTTATTTTACTGAAGTCTACAAAAGCCTTAACGGCATAACGGCAGTGCATTGAAAAATTTCCCGTAATCTTATTTGGTATAA
>JAPZAG010001586.1:0-28949 GCA_027475135.1 Bactrocera correcta | reverse complement strand
TCTGAAGTTGGCTTAACGGCAGTGGATGTAGCAGAATTCCGTAATCTTATATTTAGGTATAAAGTCGATTTTCTTGTATATACATATTTAGCTATCGATATCGAAATGCTTCAAATCATTTGTTTAATATATTAAGATAATAAACATTTTTTAGCTTACTAAATTCTACATAAAGCCTTAACGGTATAACGGCAGTGCATTTAGAAGAATTCCGTAATGTTATAATTTTATATTTAGGTATAAAGTCGATTTTCTTGTATTTGCACATTTAGCAATCGATATCGAAATGCTTCAAACCATTAGCTTAACATATTTAAATAATTAACCTTCTTTACAAAAGCCATAACGGCATAACGGCAGTATATTTGGGTAATTTCCGTAGTCTTTTATTTAGATATGAAATCGATTTTCTTGTATATACACATTTAGCAATCGATATCGAAATGCTTCAGCTCATTAGTTTAACATATTTAAGTTAATAAACCTTCTTAAACGATCTGAAGTGGGCATATAGCCATGGAGGCATAACTGCAGTTTACGTAGAAGAATTCCATAATCTTATATTTAGGTATAAAGATGAGTTTCTTGTATATACACATTTAGCAATCGATATCGAAATGCTTCAACTCATTAGTTTAACATATTTAAGTTAATAAACCTTCTTTAACGATCTGAAGTTGGCATAACGGCAGTGGATGTAGAAGAATTCCATGATCTTATATTTAGGTATAAAGTCGATTTTCTTTTATATACATATTTAGCTATCGATACCGAAATGCTTCAAATCATTTGTTTAACATATTAAGATAATAAACATTTTTTAGCTTACTAAAGTCTACATAAAGCCTTAACGATATAACGGCAGTGTATTTAGAAGAATTCCGTAATGTTATAATTTTATATTTAGGTGTAAAGTCGATTTTCTTGTATTTACACATTTAGCAGTCGATACCGAAATGCTCCAAACCATTAGTTTAACATATTTAAAATAATTAACCTTTTTTAACGTAATGAAGGTGATACAAAGCCATGGCGGCATAACGACAGTACATTTAGAAGAATTCCGTAATCTTATACTTAGGTATAAAGTCGATTTTCTTGTATATACACATTTAGCAATCGATATCGAAATGCTTCAGCTCATTAGTTTAACATATTTAAGTTAATAAACCTTCTTTAACGCACTAAAGCCTACATAAAGCCCTAATGGCATAACGGCAGTGCATTTAGAAGAATTCCATAATGTTATAATTTTATATTTAGGTATAAAGTCCATTTTCTTGTATTTGCACATTTAGCAATCGATATCGAAATGCTTCAAACCATTAGCTTAACATATTTAAATAATTAACCTTCTTTACAAAAGCCATAACGGCATAACGGCAGTATATTTGGGTCATTTCCGTAGTCTTTTATTTAGATATGAAATCGATTTTCTTGTATATACACATTTAGCAATCGATATCGAAATGCTTCAAACCATTAGCTTAACATATTTAAATAATTAACCTTCTTTACAAAAGCCATAACGGCATAACGGCAGTATATTTGGGTAATTTCCGTAGTCTTTTATTTAGATATGAAATCGATTTTCTTGTATATACACATTTAGCAATCGATATCGAAATGCTTCAGCTCATTAGTTTAACATATTTAAGTTAATAAACCTTCTTAAACGATCTGAAGTGGGCATATAGCCATGGAGGCATAACTGCAGTGCACGTAGAAGAATTCCATAATCTTATATTTAGGTATAAAGTCGATTTTCTTGTATATACATATTTAGCAGTCGATATCGAAATGCTTCAAACCATTAGTTTAACATATTCAAAATAATTAACCTTTTTTAACGTAATGAAGGTGATACAAAGCCATGGCGGCATAACGACAGTACATTTAGAAGAATTCCATGATCTTATATTTAGGTATAAAGTCGATTTTCTTGTATATACCTATTTAGCTATCGATATCGAAATGCTTCAAATCATTTGTTTAATATATTAAGATAATAAACATTTTTTAGCTTACTAAATTCTACATAAAGCCTTAAGGGTATAACGGCAGTGCATTTAGAAGAATTCCGTAATGTTATAATTTTATATTTAGGTATAAAGTCGATTTTCTTGTATTTGCACATTTAGCAATCGATATCGAAATGCTTCAAACCATTAGCTTAACATATTTAAATAATTAACCTTCTTTACAAAAGCCATAACGGCATAACGGCAGTATATTTGGGTAATTTCCGTAGTCTTTTATTTAGATATGAAATCGATTTTCTTGTATATACACATTTAGCAATCGATATCGAAATGCTTCAAACCATTAGCTTAACATATTTAAATAATTAACCTTCTTTACAAAAGCCATAACGGCATAACGGCAGTATATTTGGGTAATTTCCGTAGTCTTTTATTTAGGTATGAAATCGATTTTCTTGTATATACACATTTAGCAATCGATATCGAAATGCTTCAGCTCATTAGTTTAACATATTTAAGTTAATAAACCTTCTTAAACGATCTGAAGTGGGCATATAGCCATGGAGGCATAACTGCAGTGCACGTAGAATAATTCCATAATCTATATTTAGGTATAAAGTCGATTTTTTTGTATATACATATTTAGCTATCGATATCGAAATGCTTCAAATCATTAGTTTAACATATTAAGTTAATGAACAGTTTTTAGCATACTGAAGTTTACATAAAGCCTTAACGGTATAACGGCAGTGCATTTAGAATAATTCCGTAATGTTATAATTTTATATTTAGGTGTAAAGTTGATTTTCTTGTATTTACACATTTAGCAGTCGATACCGAAATGCTCCAAACCATTAGTTTAACACATTTAAATAATTAACCTTCTTTAACGTATTGTAGTTGATACAAACCATGGCGGCATAACGACAGTACATTTGGAAAAATTCCGTAGTCTTATATTTATAATGTCGATTTTCTTGTATATATGCATTAAGCAATCGATATCGAAATGCTTCAAACCATTTGTTTAACATATTTAAGTTAATAAACCTTCTTTAACTCACTGAAGTCTACACAAAGAAATAACGGCATAACGGCAGTGCATTTAGAAGAATTCCGTTATCTTATATTTAGGTATAAATTCGATTTTCTTGTATATACACATTTAGCAATCAATATCGAAATGCTTCAACTCATTAGTTTAACATATTTTAGTTAATAAACCTTTTTTAACGATCTGAAGTTGGCATAACGGCAGTGGATGTAGAAGAATTCCATAATCTTATATTTAGGTATAAAGTCGATTCTCTTTTATACACATATCTAGCTATCGATATCGAAATGCTTCAAATCATTTGTTTAACATATTAAGATAATAAACATTTTTTAGCTTACTAAAGTCTACATAAAGCCCTAATGGCATAACGGCAGTGCATTTAGAAGAATTCCATAATGTTATAATTTTATATTTAGGTATAAAGTCGATTTTCTTGTATTTACGCATTAAGCAATCGATATCGAAATGCTTCAAATCATTAGCTTAACATATTTATATAATTAGCCTTCTTAACAAAAGCCATAACGGCATAACGACAGTATATTTGGGTAATTTCCGTAATCTTTTTTTCAGGTATAAAATCGATTTTCTTGTATATACACATTTAGCAATCGATATCGAAATGCTTCAGCTCATTAGTTTAAATTATTTGAGTTAATAAACCTTCTTTAACGATCTGAAGTGGGCATATAGCCATGGAGGCATAACTGCAGTGCACGTAGAAGAATTCCATAATCTTATATTTAGGTATAAAGTCGATTTTCTTGTATATACATATTTAGCTATCGATATCGAAATGCTTCAAATCATTAGTTTAACATATTAAGTTAATAAATATTTTTTAGCATACTGAAGTCTACATAAAGCCTTAACGGTAAAACGGCAGTGCATTTAGAAGAATTCCGTAATGTTACAATTTTATATTTAAGTGTAAAGTCGATTTTCTTGTATTTACACATTTAGCAATCGATATCGAAATGCTTCAAACCATTAGTTTAACATATTTAAAATAATTAACCTTCTTTAACGTATCTAAGTTGATACAAAGCCATGGCGGCATAACGACAGTACATTTGGAAGAATTCCGTAATCTTATATTTAGGTATAAAGTCGATTTTCTTGAATATACACATTTAGCAATCGATATCGAAATGCTTCAATTCATTAGTTTAACATATTTAAGTTAATAAACCTTCTTTAACGCACTGAAGTCTACATAGAGCGTTAACGGCATAACGGCAGTGCATATAGAAAAATTCCTTTATCTTATATTTAGGTATATATTCGATTTTATTGTATGTACACATTTAGCAGTCGATATCGAAATGCTTCAAACCATTAGTTTAACATATTTAAGTTAATAAACCTTCTTTAACGATCTAAAGTTTATAAAGAGCCATGGCGGCATAACGACAGTACATTTGGAAGAATTCCGTAGTCTTATATTTAGGTATAAAGTCGATTTTCTTGTATATATGCATTAAGCAATCGATATCGAAATGCTTCAAACCATTAGTTTAACATATCTAAGTTAATAAACCTTCTTTAACTCACTGAAGTATACATAAAGCCATAACGGCATAACGGCAGTGCATTTAGAAGAATTCCGTTATCTTATATTTAGGTATATATTCGATTTTCTTGTATGTACACATTTAGCAATCGATATCGAAATGCTTCAACTCATTAGTTTAACGTATTTAAGTTAATAAACCTTCTTTAGCGATCTGAGGTTGGCATAACGGCAGTGGATGTAGAAGAATTCCATAATCTTATATTTAGGTATAAAGTCGATTTTTTTTATATAGATATTTAGCTATCGATATCGAAATGCTTCAAATCATTTGTTTAACATATTAAGATAATAAACATTTTTTAGCTTACTAAAGTCTACATAAAGCCTTAACGGTATAACGGCAGTGCAGGTATAAAGTCGATTTTCTTGTATTTACACATTTAGCAGTCGATATCGAAATGCTTCAAACCATTAGTTTAACATATTTAAAATAATTAACCTTCTTTAACGTATTGAAGTTGATAAAGAGCCATAGGGGCTTAACGACAGTACATTTGGAAGAACTGCGTAATCTTATATTTAGGTATAAAGTCGATTTTCTTGAATATACACAATTAGCAGCCGATATCGAAATGCTTCAAATCATTAGTTTAACATATTTAAGTTAATTAACCTTCTTTAACTCACGGAAGTCTACATAAAGACTTAACGGCATAACGGCAGTGCATTTAGAAGAATTCCGTTATCTTATATTTAGGTATAAATTCGATTTTCTTGTATATACATATTTAGCAATCGATATAGAAATGCTTCAAATCATTAGTTTTACATATTTAAGTTAATAAAACTTCTTTAACGCACTTAAGCCTACATAAAGCCCTAATGGCATAACGGCAGTGCATTTAGAATAATTCCATAATGTTATAATTTTATATTTAGGCATAAAGTCGATTTTCTTGTATATACACATTTAGCAATCGATATCGAAATGCTTCAGCTCATTAATTTAACATGTTTAAGTTAATATACCTTTTTTAACGATCTGAGGTGGGCATATATCCATGGAGGCATAACTGCAGTGCACGTAGAAGAATTCCATTATCTTATATTTAGGTATTAAGTCGATTTTCTCGTATATACATATTTAGCTATCGATATCGAAATGCTTCAAATCATTAGTTTAACATATTAAGTTAATAAACATTTTTTAGCTTACTGAAGTCTACATAAAGCCTTAACGGTATAACGGCAATGCCTTTAGAAGAATTCCGTAATGTTATAATTTTATATTTATGTGTAAAGTCGATTTTCTTGTATTTACACATTTAGCAGTAGATATCGAAATGCTTCAAACCATTAGTTTAACATATTTAAAATAATTAACCTTCTTTAACGTATTGAAGTTGATACAAAGCCATGGCGGCATTTCGAGTTTCTTGTATATACATATATGGCAAGCGATATCGAAATGCTTCAGCTTATTAGTTTAACATATTTAAGTTATTAAACCTTCTTTAACGATCTGAAGTGGGCATATAGCCATGGAGGCATAACTGCAGTGCACGTAGAAGAATTCCATAATCCTATATTTAGGTATAAAGTCGATTTTCTTGTATTTACACATTAAGCAGTCGATATCGAAATGCTTCAAATCATTAGTTTAACATATTAAGTTAATAAACAGTTTTTAGCATACTGAAGTCTACATAAAGCCTTAACGGTATAACGGCAGTGCATTTAGAAGAATTCCGTAATGTTACAATTTTATATTTAGGTGTAAAGTCGATTTTCTTGTATTTACACATTTAGCAATCGATATCGAAATGCTTCAAACCATTAGTTTAACATATTTAAAATAATTAACCTTCTTTAACGTATCTTTGATACAAAGCCATGGCGGCATAACGGCAGTACATTTGGAAGAATTCCGTAATCTTATATTTAGGTATAAAGTCGATTTTCTTGAATATACACATTTAGCAATCGATATCGAAATGCTTCAATTCATTAGTTTAACATATTTAAGTTAATAAACCTTCTTTAACGCACTGAAGTCTACATAGAGCGTTAACGGCATAACGGCAGTGCATATAGAAAAATTCCGTTATCTTATATTTAGGTATATATTCGATTTTCTTGTATTTACACATTTAGCAGTCGATATCGAAATGCCTCAAACCATTAGTTTAACATATTAAGTTAATAAACATTTCTTAGCTTACTGAAGTCTACATAAAGCCTTAACGGTATAACGGCAGTGCATTTAGAATAATTCCGTAATGTTATAATTTTATATTTAGGTGTAAAGTCGATTTTCTTGTATTTACACATTTAGCAGTCGATACCGAAATGCTCCAAACCATTAGTTTAACACATTTAAATAATTAACCTTCTTTAACGTATTGTAGTTGATACAAACCATGGCGGCATAACGACAGTACATTTGGAAAAATTCCGTAGTCTTATATTTATAAAGTCGATTTTCTTGTATATATGCATTAAGCAATCGATATCGAAATGCTTCAAACCATCAGTTTAACATATTTAAGTTAATAAACCATCTTTAACTCACGGAAGTCTACATAAAGCCTTAACGGCATAACGGCAGTGCATTTAGAAGAATTCCGTTATCTTATATTAAGGTATAAATTCGATTTTCTTGTATATACGTATTTATCAATCGATATCGAAGTGCTTCAAATCATTTGTTTAACATATTTAAGTTAATAAACCTTCTTTAACGCACTTAAGTCTACATAAAGCCCTAATGGCATAACGGCAGTGCATTTAGAAGAATTCCATAATGTTATAATTTTATATTTAGGTATAAAGTCGATTTTCTTGTATATACACATTTAGCAATCGGTATCGAAGTGCTTCAGCTCATTAGTTTAACATATTTAAGTTAATAAACCTTTTTTAACGATCTGAAGTGGGCATATAGCCATGGAGGCATAACTGCAGTGCACGTAGAAGAATTCCATAATCTTATATTTAGGTATTAGGTCGATTTTCTTGTATATACATTTTTAGCTATCGATATCGAAATGCTTCAAATCATTAGTTTAACATATTAAGTTAATAAACATTTTTTAGCTTACTGAAGTCTACATAAAGCCTTAACGGTATAACGGCAATGCCTTTAGAAGAATTCCGTAATGTTATAATTTTACATTTATGTGTAAAGTCGATTTTCTTGTATTTACACATTTAGCAGTAGATATTGAAATGCTTCAAACCATTAGTTTAACATATTTAAAATAATTAACCTTCTTTAACGTATTGAAGTTTATACAAAGCCATGGCGGCATTTAGATTTTCTTGTATATACATATTTGGCAAGCGATATCGAAATGCTTCAGCTCATTAGTTTAACATATTTAAGTTAATAAACCTTCTTTAACGATCTGAAGTGGGCATATAGCCATGGAGGCATAACTGCAGTGCACGTAGAAGAATTCCATAATCTTATACTTAGGTATAAATTCGATTTTCTTGTATTTACACATTTAGCAGTCGATATCGAAATGCTTCAAACCATTAGCTTAACATATTTAAATAATTAACCTTCTTTACAAAAGCCATAACGGCAGTATATTTGGGTAATTTCCGTAATCTTTTATTTAGGTATGAAATCGATTTTCTTGTATATACACATTTAGCAATCGATATCGAAATGCTTCAGCTCATTACTTTAACTTATTTAAGTTAGTAAACCTTCTTAAACGATCTGAAGTGGGCATATAGCCAGGAGGCATAACTGCAGTGCATATAGAAGAATTCCATTATCTTATATTTAGGTATATATTCGATTTTCTTGTATATACATATTTAGCATCGATATCGAAATGCTTCAAATCATTAGTTTAACATATTAAGTTAATAAACATTTTTAGCATACTGAAGTCTACATAAAGCCTTAACGGTATAACGGCAGTGCATTTAGAAAAAATTCCGTAATGTTATAATTTTATATTTAGGTGTAAAGTCGATTTTCTTGTATTTGCACATTTAGCAGTCGATATCGAAATGCTTCAAACCATTAGTTTAACATATTTAAGTTAATTAACCTTCTTTAACGTATTGAAGTTGATAAAAGCCATGGCGGCGTAACGACAGTACATTTGGAAGAATTCCGTAGTCTTATATTTAGGTAAAGTCGATTTTCTTGTATATAATCTAGCAATCGATATCGAAATGCTTCAAACCATTAGTTTAACATATTTAAGTTAATAAACCATCTTTAACTCACGAAGTCTACATAAAGCCTTAACGGCATAACGGCAGTGCATTTAGAAGAATTCCGTTATCTTATATTAAGGTATAAATTCGATTTTCTTGTATATACGTATTTATCAATCGATATCGAAGTGCTTCAAATCATTTGTTTAACATATTAAGTTAATAAACCTTCTTTAACGCACTTAAGTCTACATAAAGCCCTATGGCATAACGGCAGTGCATTTAGAAGAATTCCATAATGTTATAATTTTATATTTAGGTATAAAGTCGATTTTCTTGTATATACACATTTAGCAATCGGTATCGAAGTGCTTCAGCTCATTAGTTTAACATATTTAAGTTAATAAACCTTTTTTAACGATCTGAAGTGGGCATATAGCCATGGAGGCATAACTGCAGTGCACGTAGAAGAATTCCATAATCTTATATTTAGGTATTAGGTCGATTTTCTTGTATATACATTTTTAGCTATCGATATCGAAATGCTTCAAATCATTAGTTTAACATATTAAGTTAATAAACATTTTTTAGCTTACTGAAGTCTACATAAAGCCTTAACGGTATAACGGCAATGCCTTTAGAAGAATTCCGTAATGTTATAATTTTACATTTATGTGTAAAGTCGATTTTCTTGTATTTACACATTTAGCAGTAGATATTGAAATGCTTCAAACCATTAGTTTAACATATTTAAAATAATTAACCTTCTTTAACGTATTGAAGTTTATACAAAGCCATGGCGGCATTTAGATTTTCTTGTATATACATATTTGGCAAGCGATATCGAAATGCTTCAGCTCATTAGTTTAACATATTTAAGTTAATAAACCTTCTTTAACGATCTGAAGTGGGCATATAGCCATGGAGGCATAACTGCAGTGCACGTAGAAGAATTCCATAATCTTATACTTAGGTATAAATTCGATTTTCTTGTATTTACACATTTAGCAGTCGATATCGAAATGCTTCAAACCATTAGCTTAACATATTTAAATAATTAACCTTCTTTACAAAAGCCATAACGGCAGTATATTTGGGTAATTTCCGTAATCTTTTATTTAGGTATGAAATCGATTTTCTTGTATATACACATTTAGCAATCGATATCGAAATGCTTCAGCTCATTACTTTAACTTATTTAAGTTAGTAAACCTTCTTAAACGATCTGAAGTGGGCATATAGCCATGGAGGCATAACTGCAGTGCACGTAGAAGAATTCCATAATCGTATATTTAGGTATAAAGTCGATTTTCTTGTATATACATATTTAGCTATCGATATCGAAATGCTTCAAATCATTAGTTTAACATATTAAGTAAATAAACAGTTTTTAGCATACTGAAGTCTACATAAAGCCTTAACGGTATAACGGCAGTGCATTTAGAAGAAATCCGTAATGTTATAATTTTATATTTAGGTGTAAAGTCGATTTTCTTGTATTTGCACATTTAGCAGTCGATATCGAAATGCTTCAAACCATTAGTTTAACATATTTAAGTTAATTAACCTTCTTTAACGTATTGAAGTTGATAAAGAGCCATGGCGGCGTAACGACAGTACATTTGGAAGAATTCCGTAGTCTTATATTTAGGTATAAAGTCGATTTTCTTGTATATACACATCTAGCAAGCGATATCGAAATGCTTCAAACCATTAGTTTAACATATTTAAGTTAATAAACCATCTTTAACTCACTGAAGTCTACATAAAGCCATAACGGCATAACGGCAGTGCATTTAGAAGAATTCCGTTATCTTATATTTAGGTATAAATTCGATTTTCTTGTATATACACATTTAGCGATCGATGTCGAAATGCTTCAACTCATTAGTTTAACATATTTAAGTTAATAAACCTTCTTTAACGATCTGAAGTTGGCATAACGGCAGTGGATGTAGAAGAATTCCATAATCTTGTATTTAGGTATAAAGTCGATTTTCTTTTATATACGTATTTAGCTATCGATATCGAAATGCTTCAAATCATTTGTTTAACATATTAAGATAATAATTATTTTTTAGCTTACTAAAGTCTACATAAAGCCTTAATGGTATAACGGCAGTGCATTTAGAAGAATTCCGTAATGTTATAATTTTATATTTAGGTATAAAGTCGATCTTCTTGTATTTACACATTTAGCAGTCGATATCGAAATGCTTCAAACCATTAGTTTAACATATTTAAAATAATTAAACTTCTTTAACGTATCGAAGTTGATACAAAGCCATGGCGGCATAACGACAGTACATTTGGAAGAATTCCGTAGTCTTATATTCAGGTATAAATTCGATTTTCTTGTATATACACATTTAGCAATCGATATCGAAATGCTTCAACTCATTAGTTTAACATATTTAAGTTAATAAACCTTCTTTAACGATCTGAAGTGGGCATATAGCCATGGAGGCATAACTGCGTGCACGTAGAAGAATTCCATAATCTTATATTTAGGTATAAAGTCGATTTTCTTGTATATACATATTTAGCAATCGATAACGAAATGCTTCATACCATTAGTTTAACATATTTAAAATAATTAATCTTCTTTAACGAATTGAAGTTAATATAAAGCCATAACGGCATAACGGCAGTGCACTTAGAAGAATTACGTAATCTTATATTTAGGTATAAATTCGATTTTCTTGAATATACACATTTAGCAATCGATATCGAAATGCTTCAAATCATTAGTTTAGCATATTTAAGTTAATAAACCTTCTTTAACGCACTGAAGTCTACATAGAGCGTTAACGGCATAACGGCAGTGCATTTAGAAAAATTCCGTTATCTTATATTTAGGTATAAATTCGATTTTCTTGTATATACACATTTAGCAAGCGATATCGAAATGCTTCAGATCATTAGTTTAACATATTTAAGTTAATTAACCTTCTTTAACGTATTGAATGTTGATAAAGAGCCATGGCGGCATAACGACAGTACATTTTGAAGAATTCCGTAGTCTTATATTCAGGTATAAAGTCGATTTTCTTGTATATATGCATTAAGCAATCGATATCGAAATGCTTCAAATAACTGGTTTAACATATTTAAGTTAATAAACCTTCTTTAACGAACTGAAGTTAATATAAAGCCATAACGGCATAACGGCTTAACGGCAGTGCATGTAGAAGAATTCCGTAATCTTATATTTAGGTATGTAGTCGATTTTCTTGGATCTACACATTTAGCAATCGATATCGAAAATCTTCAAATAACTGGTTTAGCATATTAAGATTAATTAACCTTCTTTATCTTACTGAAGTTTAAATAAAGCCATAACGGCATAACGGCTGTATATTTGGGTGAATTCCGTAATCTTTTATTTAGGTATAAAATCGATTTTCTTGTATATACACATTTAGCAATCGATATCGAAATGCTTCAACTCATTAGTTTAACATATTTAAGTTAATAAACCTTCTTTAACGATCTGAAGTGGGCATATAGCCACGGAGGCATAACTGCAGTGCACGTAGAAGAATTCCATAATATTATATTTAGGTATAAAGTCGATTTTCTTGTATAAACACATTTAGCAATCGATATCGAAATGCTTCAAATCATTAGTTTAACATATTAAGTTAATAAACATTTTTTAGCTTACTGAAGTCTACATAAAGCCTTAACGGTATAACGGCAGTGCATTTAGAAGAATTCCGTAATGTTATAATTTTATATTTAGGTATAAAGTCGATTTTCTTGTATTTGCACATTTAGCAATCGATATCGAAATGCTTCAAACCATTAGTTTAACATATTTAAAATAATTAACCTTCTTTAACGTATTGAAGTTGATACAAAGCCATGGCGGCATAACGACAGTACATTTGGAAGAATTCTGTAATCTTATATTTAGGTATAAATTCGATTTTCTTGTATATACACTTATGGCAAGCGATATCGAAATGCTTCAAATCATTAGTTTAACATATTTAAGTTAATAAACCTTCTTTAAAGCACTGAAGTCTACCTAAAGCGTTAACGGCATAACGGCAGTGCATTTAAAAAAATTCCGTTATCTTATATTTAGGTATAAATTCGATTTTCTTGTATATACATATTTGGCAAGCGATATCGAAATGCTTCAGCTCATTAGTTTAACATATTTAAGTTAATAGACCTTCTTTAACGATCTGAAGTGGGCATATAGCCATGGAGGCATAACTGCAGTGCACGTAGAAGAATTCAATAATCTTATATTTAGGTATAAAGTCGATTTTCTTGTATTGACACATTTAGCAGTCTATATCGAAATGCTTCAAACCATTAGCTTAACATATTTAAATAATTAACCTTCTTTACAAAAGCCATAACGGCATAACGGCAGTATATTTGGGTAATTTCCGTAATCTTTTATTTAGGTATTGTAACGACTGTAACCGGATGCATGGATGCTATAACTATTAATACTTTACAATGTTATTCGTTAGTTATGTTAATTATTAAAAGCTCGACAATGTTAGAAGCTACATTATGTTAAGTTTACATTTTTGCTCATTTTAAATTTACCACAGTTTTACTCAATGTTTGAATACTTATAACTGTGATCCTTTTATATTAACTTTGCTCAATTTAATTATTTAAGTACCCTGTTAATTTGAATTCAGGTCATTCGAACTGCGACCAATAAAGAGTACGAATCTAAACTCTAAGCTGCGTTGTATACTTTTCTGTGGAAGCTGCGATTACTATAACTTGGACACAAGTAGACAGCATTGGCTCTTGTGGCTAGTTTTATTGATCAAAGACAAGTAGAATCACCTTAGGGATTAGCTACTTCCCTACAATTGGCACACAACGTGGAAGCTACGATTAACATAACTTGGACACAAGTAGACAGCATTGGCTCTTGCGGGTGGTTTTATTAATCAAAGTCACGTAGAATCACCTTAGGGATTAACTACTTCCCTACAATTGGCGCCCAACGTAAATCAAATAAAGTTTGCTTAAAAGCAAAATAAAATTCAGACGCTTGAAGACAAATTTTGGCTCTTGCGACTAATTATAAAAGCAGAAACGAAAATAAAATAACAATAAACCAAACATTCTTCAACAACAAATGTTCAGCGGTGCATTACTGTGGGTTTCGTTTTGCTGAGAAGATCACCTGATTCATATGTTAAATTGTTGCTGCATTCAAGTATAGAGTTGCTGTTGTTATCCCTCGAAGGTCCCGCAAAAGGCACATAGTTGTTGCATAGAAAACATTGGCTTTAAAACTAGGCTTGGCGGTACCACGTTGTTAGTGTTGTTACTTTGCCAAACTACCGTTGCATACTTTTGGGCTTAAGTGCATTGCTGCTATATTTTCCTTTCTTTTGCGTAATGTTACTGATCCTGTTAATAAATCGGACAATATCCACCTCAATAAGTGCATAAGAAAAGTTGATTTCGATTAGCATAAAGGTTTTGATTATTTTAATGAGCAGGAAAAGGCAAAGGCTTAACACGGAAATGGAGACTAGCGCAGATGTTGCTAACCCTAATGTTAATGGGGATGTTACAGCGGATGTTAACCAAACAAATCACCCTTCTAATGTTACGTTAACAGACAATCAATTTAGGCAGCTGCTAGGAAATCTACACGCACACGTAGATACTAGGGCTACTTTTAGTAAATGTAGCGTGCGTTTTAATGGTGGGAGGAATACCAGCAAAATTGAAGATTTTATAGCTAAAGTCCTAGTATACAAAGATGCAGAAAATATCACGGATGAACGCGCTTTGCTGAGTTTGCCTCTATTGCTAGAAGGTTATGCGTCTTCGTGGTGGCAGGGCGTAAAACAAGAAGCGGAAACGTTCAACGACGCCATTGCTTTGCTTCGAAAGGCATTTTCTCCCCCGAAACCAGACTGGCGTATTTTTTCTGATCTAAATCAAGAAAAGCAGAAATTTGCTGAATCAACTGATTCGTTTGTATGCAAGAAGCGACAGTTATTTGCTCAACTTTCCGAAAAACTTAGCGAAAAAACTATGATCGATATCATTTTTTCGCAATTGCTATTAAAAATACGAGAAAAGGTGCCTCGTGAAAGCGTAAGAACTTTTAACGAGTTGCTAGACAAAGCACGGGAGGCAGAAATATTATTGGTTGAAAACAAGGAAATAGACACCAGCAAAATTAGGGAAGCAACAGACAAAATTCCTACTCGTTGTTCTTACTGCAGGAAGAAGAATCATTCCGCAGAAAATTATTTTAAAAAAATTGAAGCAGAGAAAAGAACCACCCAGAAAATGAAAGAAACCGTCTTTAGCTGTTATGGTTGCGGTACACCAGGTTACTACAGATCAAACTGCCCAAATTGCAACAAGAAAAACCCACTACGTAGTCCCGAACAGCTCGACTTCAACACAGTTGCAACCACCGTAATAGGTAGGAATGTGCCAACCGTCGACATCAATATAAACGGTTTAAAAGGTGAAGCATATTTAGATACGGCTGCAAGAACCAGTGTTGCAAGTACACAACTGTATAAAAAACTCAAAGAAAAAGATGTCGAATTTCAAAAAGCTTTTGCGGAAATTAAATTAGCGGACGGAATAGCTCGTCAGGAGATGGTTTACTCGACGATCGTCGACATTTTAATTGGCAAACGTTTCAAACGTATACGATTTATTTGCTTAGCGAACGCTAAAAACAATCGAACGTTGTTAGGTATTGACTTTCTCGAACAAGCAGGCATAGTTATGGATCTTGCACAGCGCACATGGCATTTTAAGGATGACCCTAATACTGTTTTCGAGTTTAAGATGCAAGAAACTCAAACACAAAATTGCGTATCTATAGCAACAACGAGCGCATATACACACAACAGCGAGGATAAGGCAATAGATGAATTTATGTCCTGGTTCGAAAATACCAATAATAGTGACGCTATCACTGCAGACAGTTATGTGGAATCGTCATACGAATACTCGCCAAATGCAATAAACGACATATTCACAGATTGTATACCATCAGATTTCGAAACACCAGAACAATTCGACTTATTTCCACCTATGAAAAAACTGAAGAAGAGTAGTAAAGCTGAAGCGAGAGTAGGATCTATTATCGAAATCAGATCCTTTGAAATAAAATTGCGTCCTGATGAAGGTGTGCTTTTAAAGGAAGATGAAAAGAATATTCTGGAGACTATGTTGTATGAGCATAAGAAAATTTTTGAAGATGCCGTACTACCAATACCGCATGCTGAACATCACATAAAAACAGAGGCCCATGCACCTATTTCGTCGCAACCTTACCGAATCTCGCCGGCAATGAAAAATAAATTAAAGACTGAATTAGAGGATATGCTGAAAAAGGGCATAATAGAGGAAAGCGAATCACCGTGGTCATTTCCGGTGGTACTAATACCGAAAAAAGATGGCGGAGTGAGACTTTGCGTAGATTATCGGCGATTAAATGCAATTACCACGACAGATACATATCCACTACCGCGAATGGATGACTTGCTTCATGCAGCAAAAGCAACACCGTTCATGTCTACGATCGATTTGAAAGCCGGATATTGGCAAATCAAAATGGCAATTGATGACAAGCCGAAAACTGCCTTTACAACCCCTTTCGGAATTTTCGTTTTTAATAGAATGCCTTTCGGACTAAAGAATGCTCCAGCCACGTTCCAGCGACTGATCGACAAATTTCGATCCGGATTACCACATATTTTGATACTTGCATATTTAGATGACATAATTATATGCTCAAATGATTTTCACTCACACATACAGGACTTACGACAAACACCCTCAAAACTGAAAGACTATGGCATTCAGTTGCATAGAGCAAAATGCATTTTCTGCCGAGCGGAGATAAAGTATCTTGGGCACATTTTGACCACAAAAGGACTAAAGGTTGACAACGAGAAAACAGACGCTATTCTCAAACGACCATACCCGAGAAATCTGAAACAACTTATTTCCTTTCTGCAAACATGCTCTTGGTATCGACGGTTTATTCCTAATTTTGCGGATGTGTCAAAACCTTTGTCTAAGTTGACGAAGAAAAACGTGCAATGGAAATGGTCGTCAGACGAAAAGAATGCGTTCGATAGCCTTAAAAAATTTCTCTCGTCGCCACCGGTACTGCAACAAGTTGATGAAACCAAACCTTTTGTTTTGAAAACTGACGCTAGCGATTATGCGCTCGGAGCTGTTTTACTGCAGGGGGAGAACGAAGAAGAACACCCAATTGAGTATGCCAGCCGTCTTTTACTTCCGGCAGAGAGAAATTACTCTACAACGGAACGGGAAGCACTGGCCGTAGTTTGGGCCGTAAAGAAATTTCGTGGCTATATTGAGGGAGCAGAAATTACAGTGCTGACTGATCACCAGCCGCTTAAATGGCTTTTTAGTTTGAAAACTCCTACTGGACGCCTTGCCAGATGGGCTTTGCAACTACAAACGTATAATTTGAAGCTGGGGTACACAGCAGGCAAACAAAACACTGTTGCAGATATGTTATCACGTCCACCGTGTTTGACCGAAAACCATTCTAACATAAATTCTTTTGGGATAGATTTTCCTCGCAAAAGCGCTGAAGAATTTAGAAAGGAGCAGTTAGAGGATGACGGACTGAAGGGCATCATCGAATCGTTTGAAAAAGACGATGAAAACGTAACCAGACATACTAGTCGTGGATACATTATGGTAAATGGCGTGCTGCACCGATTCTGTTCAGATGAAGATTCAGAAAACGGTCAACTTGTAGTACCCAAAACTTTAAGAGAAACGGTTTTAAAGAAATTTCATGCTGATCCAACTGCAGGACATTACGGGATTGATCGTACTATCAGTCGAATCACACCCCTTTATTTTTGGCCTGGAATGCGTACGGAAATTGCTCAATATGTAAAATCATGCATTGAATGCAAAAAGTACAAACCAACAAATCTGAAACCAGCAGGTCTACTTCAAACAGTTTCAAGTAACCAAAGGTTTGAGATCATCGCTCTTGACTTATTTGGTCCTTTACCTCGTACTGCGAACGGAAATCGTTGGATACTAGTCGTAGAAGACTTATGTAGTCGCTGGGTTGAGCTATTCGCACTGAAAGAAGCTTCAGCAGAGATTTGCGCAACCAAAGTTTTAAACGAAGTTGTTTTGAGATTTGGTGTACCTCGTCGTATACACGCAGACAATGGCAGCCAATTCATTTCCGCTGTAATGCAAAAACTTGCTCTCTGTCTGGGAATCAAGCAAACGTTTACACCACTTTATCATCCGGAGGCTAACCCCGTTGAAAGAAAAAACCGTGACCTTAAAAGTCAACTTTCAATATACGTCGACAAAGATCATACTTCATGGGATGAATGCTTACCAACCATAAGATTCGCTATCAATACGGCAAAATGTGATAGCACTGGTTTTTCACCAGCCTATCTTACATTCGGCAGAGAATTAAGAAGCCCTCTCGAAGCACACTACGATTTAAAAAGAGTAATCGAAGCAGAAAACTTTATACCACAAATAACTCCGCATTTAACCAAACTTGCCAATACACTTAAATTAGCAGGAGAGGTACAAGAAAAACAGCAAGACCGAAATAAAACTTACACCGATAAGAAACGGCGACCGCAGCCTTCATTCAACATTGGTGATACAGTCCTTGTTACAACGCATTTTTTAAGCAAGGGTAGTGAGAAAGTGACGTCAAAATTTGCGACACGAAGAGATGGCCCGTACCGCATCATAGCAAAAAGAGGTGTGTCATGTTACGTGATTGCAACAATTGATAATCCAGATGAGCCTATTGGAACACACCATGCAACAGCACTGACGCTATATGAAGGGCCAAATGCTAACCCGAAATATCTACACAGAAGACGAGGACGACCAAAAGCTGCATGTTCATCTGCAAACACAACGACTAACAATAGCATGCAACAATCTATGTCACACAACAACAACACAGTAAATGCCCACAATAATCATACCAACCCATCAATTAGAGTTCTACGTCCGCGAAAATAATATTTGCTGACTTCATCATCGGGACGATTTCTGAGTCAGAGGAGGAGGATGTAACGACTGTAACCGGATGCATGGATGCTATAACTATTAATACTTTACAATGTTATTCGTTAGTTATGTTAATTATTAAAAGCTCGACAATGTAAGAAGCTACATTATGTTAAGTTTACATTTTTGCTCATTTTAAATTCACCACAGTTTTACTCAATGTTTGAATACTTATAACTGTGATCCTTTTATATTAACTTTGCTCAATTTAATTATTTAAGTACCCTGTTAATTTGAATTCAGGTCATTCGAACTGCGACCAATAAAGAGTACGAATCTAAACTCTAAGCTGCGTTGTATACTTTTCTGTGGAAGCTGCGATTACTATAACTTGGACACAAGTAGACAGCATTGGCTCTTGTGGCTAGTTTTATTGATCAAAGACAAGTAGAATCACCTTAGGGATTAGCTATTTCCCTACAATTGGCACACAACGTGGAAGCTACGATTAATATAACTTGGACACAAGTAGACAGCATTGGCTCTTGTGGCTGGTTTTATTAATCAAAGTCACGTAGAATCACCATAGGGATTAACTACTTCCCTACAGTATGAAATCGATTTTCTTGTATATACACATTTAGCAATCGATATCGAAATGCTTCAGCTCATTACTTTAACATATTTTAGTTAATAAACCTTCTTAAACGATCTGAAGGGGGCATATAGCCATGGAGGCATAACTGCAGTGCACGTAGAAAAATTCCATAATCTTATATTTAGGTATAAAGTCGATTTTCTTGTATATACATATTTAGCTATCGATATCGAAATGCTTCAAATCATTAGTTTAACATATTAAGCTAATAAACAGTTTTTAGCATACTGAAGTCTACATAAAGCCTTAACGGTATAACGGCAGTGCATTTAGAAGAATTCCGTAATGTTTTAATTTTATATTTAGGTGTAAAGTCGATTTTCTTGTATTTGCACATTTAGCAGTCGATATCGAAATGCTTCAAACCATTAGTTTAACATATTTAAGTTAATTAACCTTCTTTAACGTATTGAAGTTGATAAAGAGCCATGGCGGCATAACGACAGTACATTTGGAAGAATTCCGTAGTCTTATATTTAGGTATAAAGTCGATTTTCTTGTATATACACATTTAGCTATCGATATCGAAATGCTTCAAATCATTAGTTTAACATATTTAAGTTAATAAACCTTCTTTAACTCACTGAAGTCTACATAAAGCCTAAGGATAACGGCAGTGCATTTAGAAGAATTCCGTTATCTTATATTTAGGTATAAATTCGATTTTCTTGTATATACACATTTAGCATCGATATCGAAATGCTTCAAATCATTAGTTTAACATATTTAAATTAATTAACCTTCTTTAACGATCTGAAGTTAAAAAGCCATGGCATAACGGCAGTGCATTTAGAAGAATTCCGTAATCTTATATTTAGGTATAAATTCGATTTTCTTGTATATACAATTTGCACGATACGAAATGCTTCAAATCATTAGTTTAACATATTTAAGTTAATAAACCTTCTTTAAGCACTGAAGTCTACATAAAGCCTAACGGCATAACGGCAGTGCATTTAGAAGAATTCCGATTAATCTTATATTTAGGTATAAAGTCGATTTTCTTGTATATACACATTTAGCATCGATATCGAAATGCTTCAAACATTAGTTTAACATATTTAAGTTAATTAACCTTCTTTAACGTATCGGAAGTGTGCATAAAGCCATGGACGGCATAACGCAGTGCATTTAGAAGAATTCCGTTATCTTATATTTAGGTATAAAGTCGATTTTCTTGTATATACACATTTAGCAATCGATATCGAAATGCTTCAAATCATTAGTTTAACATATTTAAGTTAATTAACCTTCTTTAACGATTAAGTCTACATAAAGCGGCATAACGGCAGTACATTTGGAAGAATTCCGTAATCTTATATTTAGGTATAAAGTCGATTTTCTTGTATATACACATTTAGCAATCGATATCGAAATGCTTCAAATCATTAGTTTAACATATTTAAGTTAATAAACCTTCTTTAACGATCTGAAGTTGATATAAGCCATGGACGGCATAACGCAGTGCATGTAGAAGAATTCCGTAATCTTATATTTAGGTATAAAGTCGATTTTCTTGTATATACAATTTAGCAATCGATATCGAAATGCTTCAAATCATTAGTTTAACATATTAAGTTAATAAACCTTTTTTAACGTATACTGAAGTTACATAAAGCCATAACGGCATAACGGCAGTGCATTTAGAAGAATTCCGTAATTTTTATATTTAGGTATAAAGTCGATTTTCTTGTATATACACATTTAGCATCGATATCGAAATGCTTCAAATCATTAGTTTAACATATTTAAGTTAATAAACCTTCTTTAACGTACTGAAGTCTGATAAAGCCATGGCGGCATAACGCAGTGATTTAGAAGAATTCCGTAATCTTATATTTAGGTATAAAGTCGATTTTCTTGTATATACACATTTAGCATCGATATCGAAATGCTTCAAATCATTAGTTTAACATATTTAAGTTAATTAACCTTCTTTAACGTACTGAAGTCTACATAAAGCCATGCGGCATAACGGCAGTGCATTTAGAAGAATTCCGTAATCTTATATTTAGGTATAAAGTCGATTTTCTTGTATATACACATTTAGCAATCGATATCGAAATGCTTCAAACCATTAGTTTAACATATTTAAGTTAATTAACCTTCTTTAACGCATTTGAAGTCTACATAAAGCCATGGCATAACGGCAGTGCATTTAGAAGAATTCCGTATCTTATATTTAGGTATAAATTCGATTTTCTTGTATATACACATTTGGCAAGCGATATCGAAATGCTTCAAATCATTAGTTTAACATATTTAAGTTAATAAACCTTCTTTAACGATCTGAAGTTACATAAAGCTAACGGCATAACGGCAGTGCATTTAGAAGAATTCCGTAATCTTATATTTAGGTATAAAGTCGATTTTCTTGTATATACAATTTAGCATATCGATATCGAAATGCTTCAAATCATTAGTTTAACATATTTAAGTTAATAAACCTTCTTTAACGTACTTGAAGTCTACATAAAGCCTAACGGCATAACGGCAGTGCATTTAGAAGAATTCCGTTATCTTATATTTAGGTATAAAGTCGATTTTCTTGTATATACACATTTAGCAATCGATATCGAAATGCTTCAAATCATTAGTTTAACATATTTAAGTTAATAAACCTTCTTTAACGACTGAAGTCTACATAAGCCATGAGGCATAACGCAGTGCATTTAGAAGAATTCCGTAATCTTATATTTAGGTATAAAGTCGATTTTCTTGTATATACATATTTAGCAATCGATATCGAAATGCTTCAAACCATTAGTTTAACATATTTAAGTTAATTAACCTTTTTTAACGTATTGAAGTTGATAAAGAGCCATGGCGGCATAACGACAGTACATTTGGAAGAATTCCGTAGTCTTATATTTAGGTATAAAGTCGATTTTCTTGTATATAAAATTAGCAATCGATATCGAAATGCTTCAACCATTAGTTTAACATATTTAAGTTAATAAACCTTTTTTAACGATCTGAAGTACATAGCCATGAGGCATAACTGCAGTGCACGTAGAAGAATTCCATAATCTTATATTTAGGTATTAAGTCGATTTTCTTGTATATACATATTTAGCTATCGATATCGAAATGCTTCAAATCATTAGTTTAACATATTAAGTTAATAAACATTTTTTAGCTTACTGAAGTCTACATAAAGCCTTAACGGTATAACGGCAGTGCCTTTAGAAGAATTCCGTAATGTTATAATTTTATATTTAGGTGTAAAGTCGATTTTCTTGTATTTACACATTTAGCAGTCGATATCGAAATGCTTCAAACCATTAGTTTAACATATTTAAAATAATTAACCTTCTTTAACGTATTGAAGTTGATACAAAGCCATGGCGGCATAACGACAGTACATTTGGAAGAATTCCGTAATCTTATATTTAGGTATAAATTCGATTTTCTTGTATATACACATTTAGCAATCGATATCGAAATGCTTCAAATCATTAGTTTAACATATTTAAGTTAATAAACCTTCTTTAACGCACTGAAGTCTACATAAAGCGCTAACGGCATAACGGCAGTGCATTTAGAAAAATTCCGTTATCTTATATTTAGGTATAAATTCGATTTTCTTGTATATACATATTTGGCAAGCGATATCGAAATGCTTCAATCATTAGTTTAACATATTTAAGTAATAAACCTTCTTTAACGATTGAAGTGTGCATATAGCCATGGAGGCATAACTGCAGTGCACGTAGAAGAATTCCATAATCTTATATTTAGGTATAAAGTCGATTTTCTTGTATATACACATTTAGCATCGATATCGAAATGCTTCAAATCATTAGTTTAACATATTTAAGTTAATTAACCTTCTTTAACCACTAAGTCTACATAAAGCCTAACGGCATAACGGCAGTGCATTTAGAAGAATTCCGTTATCTTATATTTAGGTATAAATTCGATTTTCTTGTATATACACATTTAGCAATCGATATCGAAATGCTTCAAATCATTAGTTTAACATATTTAAGTTAATAAACCTTCTTTAACGATCTGAAGTGGGCATATAGCCATGGAGGCATAACTGCAGTGCACGTAGAAGAATTCCATAATCTTATATTTAGGTATAAAGTCGATTTTCTTGTATATACATATTTAGCAATCGATATCGAAATGCTTCAAACCATTAGTTTAACATATTTAAAATAATTAACCTTTTTTAACGTATTGAAGTTGATAAAGAGCCATGGCGGCATAACGACAGTACATTTGGAAGAATTCCGTAGTCTTATATTTAGGTATAAAGTCGATTTTCTTGTATATATGCATTAAGCAATCGATATCGAAATGCTTCAAACCATTAGTTTAACATATTTAAGTTAATAAACCTTTTTTAACGATCTGAAGTGGCATCTAGCCATGGAGGCATAACTGCAGTGCACGTAGAAGAATTCCATAATCTTATATTTAGGTATTAAGTCGATTTTCTTGTATATACATATTTAGCTATCGATATCGAAACGCTTCAAATCATTAGTTTAACATATTAAGTTAATAAACATTTTTTAGCTTACTGAAGTCTACATAAAGCGTTAACGGTATAACGGCAGTGCCTTTAGAAGAATTCCGTAATGTTATAATTTTATATTTAGGTGTAAAGTCGATTTTCTTGTATTTACACATTTAGCAGTCGATATCGAAATGCTTCAAACCATTAGTTTAACATATTTAAAATAATTAACCTTCTTTAACGTATTGAAGTTGATACAAAGCCATGGCGGCATAATGACAGTACATTTGGAAGAATTCCGTAATCTTATATTTAGGTATAAATTCGATTTTCTTGTATATACATATTTAGCAATCGATATCGAAATGCTTTAATCATTAGTTTAACATATTTAAGTTAATAAACCTTCTTTAACGCACTGAAGTCTACATAAAGCCTTGGATGGCATAACGGCAGTGCATTTAGAAGAATTCCGTATCTTATATTTAGGTATAAATTCGATTTTCTTGTATATACATATTTGGCAACGATATCGAAATGCTTCAAATCATTAGTTTAACATATTTAAGTTAATTAACCTTCTTTAACGTATCTGAAGTTGCATATAGCCAAGGCATAACGCAGTGCATTTAGAAGAATTCCGTATCTTATATTTAGGTATAAAGTCGATTTTCTTGTATATACACATTTAGCATATCGATATCGAAATGCTTCAAATCATTAGTTTAACATATTTAAGTTAATAAACCTTCTTTAACGCACTTAAGTCTACATAAAGCCCTAATGGCATAACGGCAGTGCATTTAGAAGAATTCCGTTATCTTATATTTAGGTATAAATTCGATTTTCTTGTATATACACATTTAGCAATCGATATCGAAATGCTTCAAATCATTAGTTTAACATATTTAAGTTAATAAACCTTCTTTAACGATCTGAAGTTGAATAAAGCCATGGGGCATAACGCAGTGCATTTAGAAGAATTCCATAATCTTATATTTAGGTATAAAGTCGATTTTCTTGTATATACATATTTAGCAATCGATATCGAAATGCTTCAAACCATTAGTTTAACATATTTAAAATAATTAACCTTTTTTAACGTATTGAAGTTGATAAAGAGCCATGGCGGCATAACGACAGTACATTTGGAAGAATTCCGTAGTCTTATATTTAGGTATAAAGTCGATTTTCTTGTATATATGCATTAAGCAATCGATATCGAAATGCTTCAACCATTAGTTTAACATATTTAAGTTAATAAACCTTTTTTAACGATCTGAAGTGGGCATCTAGCCATGGAGGCATAACTGCAGTGCACGTAGAAGAATTCCATAATCTTATATTTAGGTATTAAGTCGATTTTCTTGTATATACATATTTAGCTATCGATATCGAAACTCTTCAAATCATTAGTTTAACATATTAAGTTAATAAAAATTTCTAGTTTACTGAAGTCTACATAAAGCCTTAACGGTATAACGGCAGTGCCTTTAGAAGAATTCCGTAATGTTATAATTTTATATTTAGGTGTAAAGTCGATTTTCTTGTAAAGGGTGATTTTTTAAGAGCTTGATAACTTTTTAAAAAAAAAAAACGCATAAAATTTGCAAAATCTCATCGGTTCAAAACGTTAGTTTTAACTTTTATTTTTAAGATAATTAAAACCGCTCTTTAAGGGGTCAATTTGGAATTTTTGACATTCCCAAACCCCATTTTCGGAAATGGCTTAAACTGGAATAGTTCCCTTTTTTTGAGAAAAACTTGACGTCCCCACAAAAAAAATTTAAAAGGGTTAAATCGATTTTCTTGTATGGCCAACTTAGGCCATTCGATATAAAATTGTTTCCGAATTTTTAAAATTTTTAGTCAATAAATTCTTCGAGCTGAAGTGGCATGTAAAGCCATCGGAAACCACATGTGAACCAATTCCGTTCTTCATATTTAGGTAACGAAATTTGTTAGCATCGAACATAGCGATCGTTTATCGTAACTTTGCTTCCAACAGCTGGTTTAAAAATATACGGTCCAATAAATTCTTACCAGAAGTACAAAACCACACCAAACGGTGCATTTTTGGGAGCATGGGCGTTCTTGAATTTGGGTCTCCCCAAATGGGGAATTTTCTTGTTTATACCTTTTCAATCAAAATATGAAGCTTCATCCTAGTTTAACATATTTAAGTAATAAACCTTCTTTAACGAATCTGAAGTTGGCATACGGCATTGGATGTAGAAGAATTCCTAATCTATATGATTTGAGGTTAGCGATTTCTCGTTAGTATTTACATATTCATGATGTCAAATGTTCAAAGCATATAAGATGCATCTGTTATCTTTGACACTCATCTGAAATCCACGTAACTTCAACGAGCTAACGCATTGAAAATCCTTAACTTTATTAAAAATCACTCGTTGTATACACATTTAGCAGTCGATATCGAAATGCTTCAAACCATTAGTTTAACATATTTAAAATAATTAACCTTCTTTAACGTATTGGAGTTGATACAAAGCCATGGCGGCATAATGACAGTACATTTGGAAGAATTCCGTAATCTTATATTTAGGTATAAAGTCGATTTTCTTGTATATACACATTTAGCAATCGATATCGAAATGCTTTAAATCATTAGTTTAACATATTTAAGTTAATAAACCTTCTTTAACGAACTGAAGTTAATATAAAGCCATAACGGCATAACGGCAGTGCATGTAGAAGAATTCCGTAATCTCATATTTAGGTATGTAGTCGATTTTCTTGGATCTACACATTTAGCAATCGATATCGAAAATCTTCAAATACTGGTTTAAAGCATATTAAGGTTAATTAACCTTCTTTATCTTACTGAAGTTTAAATAAAGCCATAACGGCATAACTGTATATTTGGGAGAATTCCGTAATCTTTTATTTAGGTATAAAAGTCGATTTTCTTGTATATACACATTTAGCAATCGATATCGAAAAGCTTCATCTCATTAGTTTAACATATTTAAGTTAATAAACCTTCTTTAACAATCTAAGTTGGCATAACGGCAGTGGATGTAGAAGAATTCCGTAATCTTATATTTAGGTATAAAGTCGATTTTCTTTTATATACGTATTAAGCTATCGATATCGAAATGCTTCAAATCATTTGTTTAACATATTAAGTTAAAAAACATTTTTTAGCTTACTAAAGTCTACTTATAGCCTTAACGGTATAACGGCAGTGCATTTAGAAGAATTCCGTAATGTTATAATTTTATATTTAGGTGTAAAGTCGATTTTCTTGTATTTGCACATTTAGCAGTCGATATCGAAATGCTTCAAACCATTAGTTTAACATATTTAAGTTAATTAACCTTCTTTAACGTATCGAAGTTGATAAAGAGCCATGGCGGCATAACGACAGCACATTTGGAAGAATTCCGTAGTCTTATATTTAGGTACAAAGTCGATTTTCTTGTATATATGCATTAAGCAATCGATATCGAACCATTAGTTTAACCATTAGTTTAACATATTTAAGTTAATAAACCATCTTTAACTCACTGAAGTCTACATAAAGCCATAACGGCATAACGGCAGTGCATTTAGAAGAATTCCGTTATCTTATATTTAGGTATAAATTCGATTTTCTTGTATATACACATTTAGCGGTCGATATCGAAATGCTTCAACTCATTTGTTTAACATATTTAAGTTAATAAACCTTCTTTAACGATCTGAAGTTGGCATAACGGCAGTGGATGTAGAAGAATTCCTAATCTTATATTTAGGTATAAAGTCGATTTTCTTTTATATACGTATTAAGCTATCGATATCGAAATGCTTCAAATCATTTGTTTAACATATTAAGATAATAAACATTTTTTAGCTTACTAAAGTCTACTTATAGCCTTAACGGTATAACGGCAGTGCATTTAGAAGAATTCCGTAATGTTATAATTTTATATTTAGGTGTAAAGTCGATTTTCTTGTATTTGCACATTTAGCAGTCGATATCGAAATGCTTCAAACCATTAGTTTAACATATTTAAGTTAATTAACCTTCTTTAACGTATCGAAGTTGATAAAGAGCCATGGCGGCATAACGACAGCACATTTGGAAGAATTCCGTAGTCTTATATTTAGGTACAAAGTCGATTTTCTTGTATATATGCATTAAGCAATCGATATCGAACCATTAGTTTAACCATTAGTTTAACATATTTAAGTTAATAAACCATCTTTAACTCACTGAAGTCTACATAAAGCCATAACGGCATAACGGCAGTGCATTAGAAGAATTCCGTTATCTTATATTTAGGTATAAATTCGATTTTCTTGTATATACACATTTAGCGGTCGATATCGAAATGCTTCAACTCATTTGTTTAACATATTTAAGTTAATAAACCTTCTTTAACGATCTGAAGTTGGCATAACGGCAGTGGTGTAGAAGAATTCCTAATCTTATATTTAGGTATAAAGTCGATTTTCTTTTATATACGTATTAAGCATCGATATCGAAATGCTTCAAACATTGTTTAACATATTAATAAAACTTTTTACTATAAGTTACAAGCCTCGGATAAGCAGTCATTTGAAGAATTCCGTAATTTATATTTAAGGTTAAAGTCGATTTTCTTGTATTCACATTTAGCATCGATATCGAAATGCTTAAACATTAGTTTAACATATTTAAGTTAATAACCTTCTTTAACGACGAAGTTATAAAAGCCATCGGCATAACGCAGCATTGAAGAATTCCGTATCTATATTTAGGTAAAGTCGATTTTCTTGATTACATTAGCAATCGATATCGAAATTTAAATAGTTTACATATTAAGTTAATAACCTCTTTACTACTGAAGTTAATAAAGCCATAACGGCATAACGGCGTATTGAGAATTCCGTATCTTTATTTAGGTATAAATCGATTTTCTTGTATATACACATTTAGCTCGATATCGAAAGCTTCACTCATTGTTTAACATATTTAAGTTAATAAACCTTCTTTAACATCTGAAGTTGGCATAACGGCAGTGGATGTAGAAGAATTCCTAATCTTATATTTAGGTATAAAGTCGATTTTCTTT
>JAPZAG010000164.1:0-19634 GCA_027475135.1 Bactrocera correcta | reverse complement strand
ATAAAGCCATGGCGGCATAACGGCAGTGCATGTAGAAGAATTCCGTTATCTTATATTTAGGTATAAAGTCGATTTTGTTGTATATACACATTCTTCTTCTTCTTCTTTACTGGCGTAGACACCGCTTACGTGATTATAGCCGAGTCAACAACAGCGCGCCTGTCGTTTCTTCTCTTCGCTACGTGGCGCCAATTGGATATTCCAAGCGAGGCCAGGTCCTTCTCTACTTGGTCCTTCCAACGGAGTGGAGGTCTTGCTCTTCCTCTGCTTCCCGCGGCGGGTACTGCGTCGAATACTTTCAGAGCTGGAGTGTTTTCATCCATCCGGACAACATGACCTAGCCAGCGTAGCCGCTGTCTTTTAATTCGCTGAACTATGTCAATGTCGTCGTATATCTCGTACAGCTCATTGTTCCATCGAATGCGATATTCGCCGTGGCCAACGCGCAAAGGTCCATAAATCTTTCGCAGAACCTTTCTCTCGAAAACTCGCAACGTCGACTCATCGGTTGTTGTCATCGTCCAAGCCTCTGCACCATATAAGAGGACGGGAATTATGAGAGACTTATAGAATTTGGTTTTTGTTTGTCGAGAGAGGATTTTGCTTCTCAATTGCCTACTTAGTCCGAAGTAGCACCTGTTGGCAAGAGTTATCCTGCGTTGGATTTCTAGGCTGACATTGTTGGTGGTGTTTACGCTGGTTCCAAGATAGACGAAATTATCTACAACTTCAGAGTTATGACTGTCAACAGTGACGTGGGAGCCAAGTCGCGAGTGCGACGACTGTTTGTTTGATGACAGGAGATATTTCGTCTTGCCCTCGTTCACTGCCAGACCCATTTCTTTTGCTTCCTTGTCCAGTCTGGAGAAAGCAGAACTAACGGCGCGGGTGTTGAGGCCGATGATATCAATATCATCGGCATACGCCAGCAGTTGTACACTCTTATAGAAGATGGTACCTTCTCTGTTATGTTCTGCAGCTCGAACTATTTTCTCCAGAAGCAGGTTGAAAAAGTCGCACGATAGGGAATCGCCTTGTCTGAAAATAAAGCCATGGCGGCATAACGGCAGTGCAGTTTAGAAGAATTCCGTAATCTTATATTTAGGTATAAAGTCGATTTTGTTGTATATACACATTAAGCAATCGATATCGAGATGCTTCAACTCATTAGCTTAACATATTTAAGTTAATAAACCTTCTTTAACGATCTGAAGTTGGTATATAGCCACGGCGGCATTACGGCAGTGCATGTAGAAGAATTCCGTAATCTTTTATTTAGGTATAAAGTCGATTTTCTTTTATATACACATTTAGATATCGATATCGAAATGCTTAAAATCATTAGCTTAACATATTAAGTTAATAAATATTTTTTAGCTTACTGAAGTCTACAAAAAGCCTTAACGGTATAACGGCAGTGCATTGAGAAGAACTCCGTTATCTTAAAATTAGGTATAATTTCGATTTTCTTGTATATACACATTTAGCAATCGATATCGAAATGCTTCAAATCATTAGTGTAACATATTTAAGTTAATAAACCTTCTTTAACGTATTGATGGTGATACAAAGCCATGGCGGCATAACGACAGTACATTTGGAAGAATTCCGTAATCTTATATTTAGGTATAAAGTCGATTTTCTTGTATATACACATTTAGCAATCGACATCGAAATGCTTCAAATCATTAGTTTAACATATTTAAGTAAAATAATCCTCTTTTTCTTACTGAAGTTTTCAAAAGCCTTAACGGCATAACGGCAGTGCATTTGGAAGAGATCCGTAATCTTATATTTAGGTATTAAGTCGATTTTGTTGTATATACGCATTTAGCAATCGACATCGAAATGCTTCAAATCATGAGTTTAACATATTTAAGATAATTTACCCTCTTTATCTTACTGAAGTCTAACAGCAGTGCATTTAGAAGAATTCCGTAATCTTATATTTAGGTATAAAGTCGATATTTTTGTATATACTCATTTAGCACTCCATATCGAAATGCTTCAAATCATTAGTTTAACATATTTAAGTTAATTAACCTTCTTTAACGTATTGAAGTGATATAAAGCCATGGCGGCATAACGGCAGTGCATTTAGAAGAATTCCGTAATGTTATCATCTTATATTTAGGTATAAAGTCGATTTTCTTGTATTTACACATTTAGCAATCAATATCGAAATGCTTCAAGCCATTAGTTTAACATATTTAAAATAATTAACCTTCTTTAGCGTAATGAAGGTGAAATAAAGCCATGGCGGCATAACGACAGTAACTGTGAAAGAATTCCGTAATCTTATATTTAGGTATAAAGTCGATTTTCTTGTATATATACTTTTCGCAATCGATACCGAAATGCTTCAGATAACTGGTTTAACATATTTAAGTTAATAAACCTCCTTTAGCGAACTGAAGTTAACATAAAGCCATAACGGCAGTGCATTTAGAAGAATTCCGTTATCTTATAGTTAGGTATAAAGTCGATTTTCTTGTATATACACATTAAGCAATCGATAACGAATATGCTTCAAATCATTAGTTTAACATATTTAAGTAAAATAATCCTCTTTTTCTTACTGAAGTTTTCAAAAGCCTTAACGGTATAACGGCAGTGCATTTGGAAGAATTCCGTAAACTTATATTTAGGTATAAAGTCGATTTTGTATATAAACACATTTAGCAATCGATATCGAGATCCTTCAACTCATTAGTTTAACATATTTAAGTTAATAAACCTTCTTTAACGAACTGAAGTTGGCATAAAGCCATGGTGGCATAACGGCAGTGCATGTAGAAGAATTCCGTTAGCTTATATTTGTGTATGAAGTCGTTTTTCTTGTATATACATATTTAGCAATCGATATCGAGATGCTTCAAATCATTAGTTAAACATATTTAAGTTAATTAGCCTTCTTTAACGTAATGAATGAGATATAAAGCCATGGCGGCATAACGACAGTACATTTGGAAGTATTCCGTAATCTTATGTTTAGATATAAATTCGATTTTCTTTTATATACACATTTAACAAGCGATATCGAAATGCTTCAAATCATTAGTTTACCAAATTTAAGTTAATTAATCTTCTTTAACGTATTGAAGTTGATATAACGCCATGGCGGCATAACGACAGTAAATTTGGAAGAATTCCGTAGTCTTATATTTAGGTATAAAGTCGATTTTCTTGTATATATGCATTAAGCAATCGATATCGAAATGCTTCAAATAACTGGTGTAACATATTTAAGTTAATAAACCTTCTTTAACGAACTGAACATAAATCCATAAAGGCATAACGGCAGTGCATTTAGAAGAATTCCTTTATCTTATATTAATGTATAAAGACGATTTTCTTGTATATACACATTTAGCAATCGATATCGAAATGCTTCAAATCATTAGTTTAACATATTTAAGTTAATAAACCTTCTTTAACGAACCGAAGTTGGCTTAAAGCCATGGCGGCATAACGGCAGTGCATTTAGAAGAATTTCGTAATCTTATATTTATGTATAAAGACGATTTTCTTGTATATACACATTAAGCAATCGATATCGAAATGCTTCAAATCATTAGTTTAACATATTTAATTTAATAAAACTTCTTTAACGAACGGAAGTTGGCGTAAAGCCATGGCGGCATAACGGCAGTGCATTTAGAAGAATTCCGTAATCTTATATTTAGATATAAAGTCGATTTTTTTGTATATACACATTTAGCAATCGATATCGATATGCTTCAAATCATTATTTTAACATATTTAAGTTAATTATCCTTCTTTTTCTTACTGAAGTTTACATAAAGCCATAACGGTATAACGGCAGTGCATTTAGCAGAATTCCGTAGTGTTATAATTTTATATTTAGGTATAAAGTCGATTTTCTTGTATATATACATTTAGCAATCGATACCGAGATGGTTCAACTCATTTGTTTAACATATTTAAGTTAATAAACCTTCTTTAACGATCTGAAGTTTGCATATAGCCATGACGGCATAACGGCAATGCATATAGAAGAATTCCGTAATCTTATATTTCAGTATAAAGTCGATTTTCTTGTATATACACATTTAGCTATCGATATCGAAATGCTTCAAATCATTAGTTTAACATATTTAAGTTAATAAACCTTCTTTAACGAACCGAAGTTGGCTTAAAGCCATGGCGGCATAACGGCAGTGCATTTAGAAGAATTTCGTAATCTTATATTTATGTATAAAGACGATTTTCTTGTATATACACATTAAGCAATCGATATCGAAATGCTTCAAATCATTAGTTTAACATATTTAATTTAATAAAACTTCTTTAACGAACGGAAGTTGGCGTAAAGCCATGGCGGCATAACGGCAGTGCATTTAGAAGAATTCCGTAATCTTATATTTAGATATAAAGTCGATTTTTTTGTATATACACATTTAGCAATCGATATCGATATGCTTCAAATCATTATTTTAACATATTTAAGTTAATTATCCTTCTTTTTCTTACTGAAGTTTACATAAAGCCGTAACGGTATAACGGCAGTGCATTTAGCAGAATTCCGTAGTGTTATAATTTTATATTTAGGTATAAAGTCGATTTTCTTGTATATATACATTTAGCAATCGATACCGAGATGGTTCAACTCATTTGTTTAACATATTTAAGTTAATAAACCTTCTTTAACGATCTGAAGTTTGCATATAGCCATGACGGCATAACGGCAATGCATATAGAAGAATTCCGTAATCTTATATTTCAGTATAAAGTCGATTTTCTTGTATATACACATTTAGCTATCGATATCGAAATGCTTCAAATCATTAGTTTAACATATTAAGTTAATAAACGTTTTTTAGCTTACTGAAGTCTACATAAAGCCTTAACGGTATAACGGCAGTGCATTTAGAAGAATTCCGTAGTGTTATAATTTTATATTTAGGTATAAAGTCGATTTTCTTGTATTTACACATTTAGCAAGCGATATCGAAATGCTTCAAACCATTAGTTTAACATATTTAAAATAATTAACCTTCTTTAACTTATTGAAGGTGATATAAAGCTATGGCGGCATAACGACAGTACATTTGGAAGTATTCCGTAATCTTATGTTTAGATATAAATTCGATTTTCTTTTATTTACTCATTTAGCAAGCGATATCGAAATGCTTCAAATCATTAGTTTACCAAATTTAAGTTAATTAATCTTCTTTAACGTATTGAAGTTGATATAAAGCCATGGCGGCATAACGACAGTACTTTTAGAAGAATTCCGTAGTCTTATATTTAGGTATAAAGTCGATTTTCTTGTATATATGCATTAAGCAATCGATATCAAAATGCTTCAACTAACTGGTTTAACATATTTAAGTTAATAAACCTTCTTTAACGAACTGAACATAAATCCATAATGGCATAACGGCAGTGCATTTAGAAGAATTCCGTTATCTTATATTTATGTATAAAGTCGATTTTCTTGTATATACACATTTAGCAAGCGACATCGAAATGCTTCAAATCATTAATTTAACATATTTAAGTTAATTAACCTTATTTATCTTACTGAAATTTACATAATACCATAACGGTATAACGGCTGTGCATTTGGAAGAATTCCGTTAACTTATAATTAGGTATAAAACCGATTTTGTATATAAACACATTTAGCAATTGATAACGAGATGTTTCAAATCATTAGTATAACATATTTAAGTAAATAAACCTTCTTTAACGAACTGAAGTTGGCATAAAGCCATGGCGGCATAACGGCAGTGCATGTAGAAGAATTCTGTTAGCTTATATTTAGGTATGAAGTCGATTTTCTTGTATAGACAAATTTAGCAATCGATATCGAGATGCTTCAAATCATTAGTTTAACATATTTAACTTAATTAGCCTTCTTTAACGTAATGAAGGTGATTTAAAGCCATGGCCGCATAACGACAGTACATTTGGAAGTATTCCGTAATCTTATGTTTAGATATAAAGTCGATTTTGTTGTATATATAAATTTAACAATCGAATGCATTGCCGTTATGTCGTTATGGCTTTATGTTAACTTCAGTTCGTTAAAGAAGTTTTATTAACTTAAATATGTTAAACTTATGATTGAAATCATTTCGATATCGATTGCTAAATGTGTATATACAAGAAAATCGACTTTATACCTTAATATAAGATAACGGAATTCTTCCAAATGCACTGCCGTTATACCGTTAAGGCTTTACGTAGACTTCAGTAAGCTAAAAAATGTTTGCTGACTTCATATGTTAAACTAATGATTTGAAGCATTTCGATATCGATAGCTAAATGAGTATATACAAGAAAATCGACTTTATACCTAAATATAAGATTACGGAATTCTTCTAAATGCACTGCTGTTATACCGAAATTGCTTTATGCCAACTTCCGTTCGTTAAAGAAGGTTTATTAACTTAAATATATTAAACTAATGATTTGAAGAATTTCGATATCGATTGCTATATATGTATGTACAACAAAATCGACTTTATACCTAAATATAAGATAACGGAATTCATATAAATATACTGCCGTTATGCCGTTATGGTTTTATGTAAACTTCAGTAAGATAAAGAAGGTTTATTAACTTAAATATGCTAAAACAGTTATTTGAAGCATTTTGATTTCGATTGGAAAATGTGTATATACAAGAAAATCGACTTTATGCCTATATATAAGACTACGGAATTCTTCCAAATGCACTGCCGTTATGGCTTTATGTAAACTTCAGTTCGCTAAAAGAAGTTTATTATTTTAAATATGTTAAACCAGTTATCTGAAGCATTTCGATATCGATTGCGAAATGTATATATACAAGAAAATCGACTTTATACCTAAATACAAGATTACGCAATTCTGTCACATATACTGTCGTTATGCCGCAATGGCTTTATATCACCTTCAATACGTTAAAGAAGGTTAATTAGTTTATTAAACTAATGGTTTGAAGCATTTCGATATCGATTGCTAAATGTGTAAATACAAGAAAATCGAATTTATACCTAAAGATAGGATTACGGAATTCTTCCAAATGTATTGTTGTTATGCCGCCATGGCTTTATATCAACTTCAATACGTTAAAGAAGGTTAATTAACTTAAATATGTTAACCTAATGATTTGAAGCATTTAGATATCGATTGCTAAATGCGTATATACAACAAAATCGACTTTATACCTAAATATAAGATAACGGAATTCATATAAATATATACTGCCGTTATGCCGTTATGGGGCTTTATGTAAACTTCAGTAAGATAAAGAAGGTTAATTAACTTAAATATGCTAAAACAGTTATTTGAAGCATTTCGATATCGATTGCTATATTTGTATATACAAGAAAATCGACTTTATGCCTAAATATAAGACGACGGAATTCTTTCAAATGCACGGCCGTTATGGCTTTATGTAAACTTCAGTTCGGTAAAGGAGGTTTATTAACTGTAATATGTTAAGCCAGTTATCTGAAGCATTTCGATATCGATTGCGAAATGTATACATACAAGAAACTCGACTTTATACCTAAATATAAGATTACGAAATTCAGCCACATGTACTGTCGTTATGCCGCCATGGCTTCATATCACCTTCAATACGTTAAACAAGATTAATTAATTTAAATATGTTAAACTAATGGTTTGAAGCATTTCGATATCGATTGCTAAATATGTAAATACAAGAAAATCGGCTTTATACCTAAATATAAATTTATAATATTACGGAATTCTTCTAAATGCACTGCCGTTATACCGTTAAGGCTTTATGTAGACTTCAGAAAGCTAAAAAATGTTTATTAACTTAATATGTTAAACTAATGATTTGAAGCATTTCGATATCGATAGCTAAATGTGTATATACAAGAAAATCGACTTCATACCTAAATACAAGATTACGGAATTCTTCTACATGCACTTCCGTTATGCCGCCATGGCCTTATGCCAATTCTTCTTCTTCTTCTTTACTGGCGTAGATACCGCTTACGCGATTATAGCCGAGTCAACAACAGCGCGCCAGTCGTTTCTTCTCTTCGCTACGTGGCGCCAATTGGATATTCCAAGCGAGACCAGGTCCTTCTCTACTTGGTCCTTCCAACGGAGTGGAGGTCTTCCTCTTCCTCTGCTTCCCGTAGCGGGTACTGCGTCGAATACTTTCAGAGCTGGAGTGTTTTCATCCATCTGGACAACATGACCTAGCCAGCGTAGCCGCTGTCTTTTAATTCGCTGTACTATGTCAATGTCGTCGTATATCTCGTACAGCTCATCGTTCCATCGAATGCGATATTCGCCGTGGCCAACGCGCAAAGGACCATAAATCTTTCGCAGAACCTTTCTCTCGAAAACTCGCAACGTCAACTCATCGGTTGTTGTCATCGTCCAAGCCTCTGCACCATACAGTAGGACGGGAATAATGAGTGACTTATAGAGTTTGGTTTTTGTTTGTCGAGAGAGGACTTTGCTTCTCAATTGCCTACTTAGTCCGAAGTAGCACCTGTTGGCAAGAGTTATCCTGCGTTGGATTTCTAGGCTGACATTGTTGGTGGTGTTTACGCTGGTTCCAAGATAGACGAAATTATCTACAACTTCAAAGTTATGACTGTCAACAGTGACGTGAGTGCCAAGTCGCGAGTGCGACGACTGTTTGTTTGATGACAGGAGATATTTCGTCTTGCCCTCGTTCACTGCTAGACCCATTTGAGTTGCTTCCTTGTTCAGTCTGGAGAAAGCAGAACTAACGGCGCGGGTGTTGAGGCCGATGATATCAATATCATCGGCATACGCCAGCAGTTGTACACTCTTATAGAAGATGGTACCTTCTCTGTTAAGTTCTGCAGCTCGAACTATTTTCTCCAGAAGCAGGTTGAAAAAATCGCACGATAGGGAATCGCCTTGTCTGAAACCTCGTTTGGTATCGAACGGCTCGGAGAGGTCCTTCCCGATTCTGTTGCTCAACGTCAGTTTACACAGCCGTATTAGTTTTGCGGGGATACCAAATTCAGACATCGCGGCATAAAGGCAGCTCCTTTTCGTGCTGTCGAAAGCAGCTTTGAAATCGACGAAGAGGTGGTGTGTGTCGATTCTCCTTTCACAGGTCTTTTCCAAGATTTGGCGCATCGTGAATATCTGGTCGGTTGTTGATTTACCAGGTCTAAAGCCACACTGATAAGGTCCAATCAGTTTGTTGACGGTGGGCTTTAATCTTTCACACAATACGCTCGACAGAACCTTATATGCGATATTGAGGAGGCTAATCCCACGGTAGTTGGCGCAGATTGTGGGGTCTCCTTTTTTGTGGATTGGGCATAGCACACTTAATTTCCAATCGTTGGGCATACTTTCGTCCGGCCATATTTTGCAAAGAAGCTGATGCATGCACCTTATCAGCTCTTCGCCGCCGTGTTTGAATAGCTCGGCCGGCAATCCATCGGCCCCTGCCGCTTTGTTGTTTTTCAGGCGGGCAATTGCTATTCGAACTTCTTCATGGTCGGGCAATGGAACGTCTGCTCCATCGTCATCGATTGGGGTATCGGGTTCGCTTTCTCCTGGTGTTGCGCGTTCACTGCCATTCAGCAGGCTGGAGAAGTGTTCCCTCCATAATTTAAGTATGCTCTGGGCATCGGTAACTAGATCACCTTTGGGGGTTCTACAAGAGTATGCTCCGGTCTTGAAACCTTCTGTAAGCCGCCGCATCTTTTCGTAGAATTTTCGAGCATTACCCCTGTCGGCCAGCTTATCAAGCTCTTCGTACTCACGCATTTCGGCCTCTTTCTTTTTCTGTCTACAAATGCGTCTCGCTTCCCTCTTCAACTCTCGGTATCTATCCCATCCCGCACGTGTTGTGGTCGATCGTAACGTTGCGAGGTAGGCAGCCTGTTTTCTCTCCGCTGCGACACGGCACTCCTCGTCGTACCAGCTGTTCTTCTGCACTTTCCGAAAACCAACGATGCCAACTACAGATCGTTAAAGAAAGTTTATTAACTTAAATATGTTAAACTAATGATTTGAAGCATTTCGATATCGATAGCTAAATGTGTATCTAAAAGAAAAACGAATTTATATCTAAACATAAGATTACGGAATTATTCCAAATGTACTGTCGTTATGCCGCCATGGCTTTATATCAACTTCAATACGTTAAAGAAGGTTAATTAACTTAAATATGTTAAACTAATGATTTGAAGCATTTCGATATTTCTTGCTAAATGTGTATTTAAACGAAAATCGAATTTAATTTTCGTTAAAGAAGGTTTATTAACTTAAATATGTTAAACTAATGATTTGAAGCAATTCGATATCGATTGGTATATGTGTGTATACAAGAAATTCGACTTTATACCTAAATATAAGATAACGGAATTTTTCTACATGCACTGCCGTTATGCCGTTAAGGCTCTTTGTAGACTTCAGTAAGATAGAGAGGGTTAATTAACTTTAATATGTTAAACTAATGAGTTGAAGCATCTAGGTATCGATTGCTAAATGTGTACATAAAAGAAAATCAAATTTATACCTAAACATAAGATTACGGAACTCTTCCAAATGAGCTGTCGTTATGCCGCCATGGCTTTATATCAACTTCAATGCGTTAAAGAAGGTTAATTAATTTAAATATGTTAAACTAATGATTTGAAGAATTTCAATATCGCTTGCTATATGTGTATATACAAGAAAATCGACTTTATACCTAAATATAAGATTACGGAATTCTTCTAAATGTACTGCAGTTATACCGTTAAGGCCTTATGTAGACTTCTGTGCGTTAAAGAAGGCTTATTAACTTAAATATGTTAAACTAATGATTTGAAGCATTTCGATATCGATTGCTAAATGTGTATATACAAGAAAATCGACTTTATACCTAAATATAAGATAACGGAATTCTTCTACATGCACTGCCGTTATACCGTAAAGGCTTTATGCCAACTTCAGTTCGTTAAAGAAGGTTTATTAACTTAAATGTGTTAAACTAATGAGTTGAAGTATCTCGATATCGATTGCTAAATGAGTATATACAAGAAAATCTTATTTATACCTAAATATAAGATAACGGAATTCTTCTTAATGCACTGCCGTTATGCCGTTAAGGCTCTTTGTAGACTTCAGTAAGATAGAGAGGGTTAATTAACTTAAATATGTTAAACTAATGAGTTGAAGCATCCCGATATCGATTGCTAAATGAGTATATAAAACAAAATCGAATTTATACCTAAATATAAGATAACGGAATTCTTCTACATGCACTGCCGTTATACCGTAAAGGCTTTATGCCAACTTCAGTTCGTTAAAGAAAGTTTATTAAATCGACTTTATACCAAATAAATTTACGGAATTCTTCCAAATGCACTGCCGTTATACCGTTATGGCTTTTTGTAAACTTCAGTAAGATATAGAAGGTTAATTAACTTAAATATGTTAAACTAATTATTTAAAGCATTTCGTTATCGATTGCTAAAAGTGTATATACAAGAAATTCGACTTTATACCTAAATATTACATTACTGAATTCTTCCAAATGCACTGCCGTTATGCCGCCAGGGCCTTATGCCAACTTCCGTTCGTTAAAGAAGGCTTATTAAATTAAATATGTTAAACTAATGATTTGAAGCATTTCGATATCGATTGCTAAATGTGTATATACAAGAAAATCGACTTTATACCTAAATATAAGATTACAGAATTCTTCTCAATGCACTGCTGTTATGCCTCCATGGCTTTAAGCCTACTTCCGTTCGTTAAAGAAGGTTTATTAACTTAAATATACTAAACTAATGATTTGAAGCTTTTCGATATCGATTGCGAAATGTGTATGTACAAAAAAATCGACTTTATAGCTAAATATAAGACTACGGAATTCTTACAAATGTACTGTCGTTATGCCGCCATGGCTTTATATCAACATCAATACGTTAAGAAAGGTTAATTAACTTAAATATGTTAACTAATGGTTTGAAGCATTTCGATATCGCTTGCTAAATGCGTATATAAAAGAAAATCGAATTTATACCTAAACATGAGATTACGGAATTCTCCCAAATGTACTGTCGTTATGCCGCCATGGCTTTATACCAACTTCATTACGTTTAAGAAACTTAAATAAGTTAAACTAATGATTTGAAGCATTTCGATATCGATTGCTAAATGCGTATATACAAGAAAATCGACTTTATACCTAAATATAAGACTACGGAATTCTTCCAAATGTACTGTCGTTATGCCGCCATGGCCTTATGTCACCTTCAGTACGTTAAAGAAGGTTTATTAACTTAAATATGTTAAACTAATTATTTGAAGCATTTCGATATCGCTTGCTAAATGTGTATATAAAAGAAAAACGAATTTATATCTAAACATAAGATTACGGAACTCTTCCAAATGTACTGTCGTTATGCCGCCATGGCTTTATATCAACTACAATACGTTAAAGAAAGTTAGTTAACTTAAATATATTAAACTAATGACTTGAAGCATCTCGATATCGATTGCTAAATGTGTATATACAAGAAAATCTACTTTATACCTAAATATAAGATTACGGAATTTTTCTAAATATACTGCAGTTATACCGTTAAGGCTTTTGTAGACTTCAGTGCGTTAAAGAAGTCTTATTAACTTAAATATATTAAACTAATGATTTGAAGCATCTCGATATCGATTGCTAAATGAGTATATACAAGAAAATCAAATTTATACCTAAATATAAGATAACGGAATTCTTCTTAATGCACTGCCGTTATGCCGTTAAGGCTCTTTGTAGACTTCAGTAAGATAGAGAGGGTTAATTAACTTTAATATGTTAAACTAATGAGTTGAAGCATTTCGATATCGATAGCTAAATGTGTATATACAAGAAAATCGACTTTATTCCTAAATATAAATTTACGGAATTCTTCTAAATGCACTGCCGTTATGCCGCCATGGCGTTAAGCCTACTTCCATTCGTTGAAGAAGGTTTATTAACTTAAATATACTAAACTAATGATTGGAAGCATCTTGATATCGATTGCTAAATGTGTACATAAAAGAAAATCAATTTTATACCTAAACATAAGATTACGGAACTCTTCCAAATGTACTGTCGTTATGCCGCCATGGCTTTATATCAACTTCAATACGTTTAAGAAACTTAAATAAGTTAAACTAATGATTTGAAGCATTTCGATATCGATAGCTAAATGTGTATATACAAGAAAATCGACTTTATTCCTAAATATAAATTTACGGAATTCTTCTAAATGCACTGCCGTTATGCCGCCATGGCGTTAAGCCTACTTCCGTTCGTTGAAGAAGGTTTATTAACTTAAATATACTAAACTAATGATTGGAAGCATTGCATAGTCAGCAACCAATGTTTTATGTTTGACCCACCTCGTTTCAATAGTTTAGCCGATAGAGCGTTATCAAAAGTGAAACAAAAATGTGACTATTGCCAAGCCCCTGATAGGAGTAGAAGAAAGACTGAAGACTTTCCTGAGAGCTCTTTAAATTATCTAACCAATGCTTTATGTTTCAACCATCTTGTTTAATAGTTTACCCGCTAGAGCGAAATCAAAAGTGAAACCAAAATGTGACTAATTCCAAGCCCCTGATAGGAGTATAAGAAAGAGTGAAGATTTTCCTAAGAGCTCTTTAAATTATCTAACCAATGCTTTATCTTTGACCCACCTCGTTCCAATAGTTTAGCCGCTAGAGCGTTAGCAAAGTTGAAACAAAAATGTGACTATTGCCAAGCCCCTGATAGGAGTAGAAGAAAGATTGAAGACTTTCCTGAGAGCTCTTTAAACTATCTAACCAATGCTTTATGTTTCAACCACCTTGTTTAATAGCGTTAGCAACGCTTTAGCAGCTAAACTATTAAAACGAGGTGAGTCACACATAAAGCATTGGTAAGATAATTTAAAGAGATATAGGAAAGTCTTCAATCTTTCTTCTACTCCTAGCAGGGGCTCGGCAATAGTCACATTTTTGTTTCAAATTTGATAACGCTCTGAGGCTAAACTATTGGAACGAGGTGGGTCAAACATAAAGCGTTGGTTAGATAATTTAAAGAGCTCTCAGGAAAGTCCCCAATTTTTTTCTACTCCTACCAGGGGCTTGGCAATAGCCACATTTTTGTTTCAACTTTGCTAACGCTCTAGTGGCTAAACTATTGAAACGAGGTGGGTCAACCATAAAGCATTGGTTAGATAATTTAAAGAGCTCTCAGTAAAGTCTTCAATCTTTCTTCTACACTTACCAGGCGCTTGGCAATAGCCACATTTTTGTTTCACTTTTGATAACGCTCTAGCGGGGAAACTGTTTGAACGAGGTGAGTCAAACATAAAGCTATGGTTAGATAATTTAAAGAGCTCTCAGGGAAGTCTTCAATCTTTCTTCTACTCCTACCAGGCGCTTGGCAATAGTCACATTTTTGTTTCAACTTTGCTAACGCTCTAGCGGCTAAACAGTAGGGACGAGGTGGGTCAAGCATATAAAGCATTGGTTAAATAATTTAAAGAGCTCTCAGGAAAGTCCCCAATGTTTCTCCTACTACTACCAGGGGCTTGGCAATAGCCACATTTTTGTTTCATCTTTGCTAACGCTCTGAGGCTAAACTATTTGAACGAGGTGGGTCGATCATAAAGCATTGGTTAGATAATTTAAAGAGCTCTCAGGAAAGTCTTCAATCTTTCTTCTACTCCTATCAGGAGCTTGGCAATAGTCACATTTTTGTTTCAAATTTGCTAACGCTTTGAGGCTAAACTATTGAAACGAGGTGGGTCAAACATAAAGCATTGGTTAGAAAATGTAAAGAGCTCTCAGGTGAGTCTTTAATCTTTCTTCTACTCCTACCAGGCGCTTGGCAATAGTCACATTTTTGTTTCAACTTTGCTAACGCTCTATCGGCTAAACTATAGGAACGAGGTAAGTCAAACATAAAGCATTGGTTAGATAATTTAAAGGGGTCTCAGGAAAGTCCCCAATTCTTCTTCTACTCCTACCAGGCTTTTGGCAATATTCACATTTTTGTATCACCTTTGATAACGCTCTGAGGCTAAACTATTGGAACGAGGTGGGTCAAAAATAAAGCATTGGTTAGATAATTTAAAGAGCACTCAGGAAAGTCTTCAATCTTTCTTCTACTCCTATCAGGGGCTTGGCAATATTCACATTTTTGTTTCACCTTTGATAACGCTCTGAGGCTAAACTATTGGAACGCGGTGGGTCAAACATAAAGCATTGGTAAGATATCTTAAAGAGCTCTAAGGAAAGTCCCCAATTCTTCTTCTACTCCTACCAGAGGCTTGGCAATATTCACATTTTTGTTTCACTTTTGATAACGCTCTGAGGCTAAACTATTGGAACGAGGTGGGTCAAGGATAAAGCATTGGTCAGATAATTTAAAGAGCTCTCAGGAAAATCTTCAATCTTTCTTCTACTCCTATCAGGGGCTTGGCAATAGTCACATTTTTGTTTCAACTTTGCTAACGCTCTGAGGCTAAACTATTTGAACGAGGTGGGTCAAACATAAAGCATTGGTTAGATAATTTACAGGGCTCTCAGGAAAGTCTTCAATCTTTCTTTTACTCCAATCAGGGGCTTGGCAATAGTCACACTTTTGTTTCAACTTTGCTAACGCTCTAGCGGCTAAACTATTGCAACGAGGTGGGTCAAACATAAAGCATTGGTAAGATAACTTTAAAAAACTCTAAGGAAAGTCCCCAATTTTTCTTCTACTCCTACCAGGGGCTTTTCAATAGTCACATTTTTGTTTCAACTTTGCTAACGCTCTGAAGCTAAACTATTGGAACGCCGTGTGTCAAACATAAAGCATTGGTTAGATAATTTAAAGAGTTCTCAGGAAAGTCTTCAATATTTCTTCTACTCCTACCAGGCGCTTGGCAATAGTCACATTTTTGTTTCAACTTTGCTAACGCTCTAGTGGCTAAAATATTGGAAAGAGGTGGGTCAAACATAATGCATTAATTAGACAATTTAAAGAGCTCTCAGGAAAGTCCTCAATCTTTCTTCTACTCCTACCACGCCCTTGGCAATAGTCACATTTTTGTTTCACTTTTGATAACGTTCTAGCAGGTAAACTATTGAAATGAGGTGGGTCGAACATAAAGCATTGGTTAGATAATTTAAAGAGCTCTCAGGAAAGTTTTTAATCTTTCTTCTAATCTACCAGGGGCGTGACAATAGTCACATTTTTGTTTCAACTTTGCTAACGCTCTGAGACTAAACTGTTGGAACCAGGTGGGTCAAACATAAAGCATTGGTTGGATAATTTAGAGAGCTCTAAGGAAAGTCTTCAACCTTTCTTCTACTCCTACCAGACGTATGGCAATAGCCACATTTTTGTTTCACTTTTGATAACGCTCTAGCGGGTGAACTATTTGAACGGGGTGAGTCAAACACAAAACATTGGTTAGATAATTTAAAGGACTTTCAGGAAAGTCAACAATCTTTCTTCTACTCCTACCAGGCGCTTGGCAATAGTCACATTTTTGTTTCACTTTTGATAACGCTCTAGCGGGTAAACTAGTGAAACGAGGTGGGTCAAACATAAAGCCTTGGTTATACAATTGAAAGAGCTCTCAGGAAAGCCGCCAATTTTTCTTCTACTCCTACCAGGGGATTGGCAATGGTCACATTTTTGTTTCTACTTTGCTAACGCTCTGGGCCTATACTATTAGAACGAGGTGGGTCAAACATAAAGCATTGGTTAGATAATTTAGAGAGCTCTCAGGAAAGTCTTCAACCTTTCTTCTACTCCTACCAGGGGCTTGGCAATAGTCACATTTTTGTTTCAATTTTGCTAACGCTCTGAGGCTAAACTGTTGGAATAAGGTGGGTCAAACATAAAGCATTGGTTAGATAATTTACAGAGCTCTCAGAAAAGTCTTCAATCTTTCTTCTACTCCTACCAGGGGCTTGGCAATAGTCACATTTTTGTTTCACTTTTGATAACGCTCTAGCGGGTAAACTATTGGAACGAGGTGGGTCAAACATAAAGCGTTGGTTAGATAATTTAAAGAGCTCTGGGGAAAGTCTTCAATCTTTCTTCTACTCCTATCAGGGGCTTGGCAATAGTCACATTTTTGTTTCAACTTTGCTAACGCTCTAGTGGCTAAACTATTGAAACGAGGTGGGTCAAAGATAAACCATTACTTAGATAATTTAAAGAGCTCTAAGGAAAGTCCCCAATTCTTCTTCTACTCCTACCAGAGGCTTGGCAATAGTCACATTTTTGTTCCACCTTTGATAACGCTCTAGCGGGTAAACCATTTGAACGAGGTGAGTCAAACATAAAGCATTGGTTAGATAATTTAAGAGCTCTCAGGAAAGTCCCCAATTTTTTTCTACTCCTACCAGGGGCTTGGCAATAGTCACATTTTTGTTTCAACTTTGCTACCGCTCTGTGGCTAAACTATTGGAACGAGCTGGGACAAACATTAAGCATTGGTTAGATAATATAAGAGCTTTCAGGAAAATCTTCATCTTTCTTCTACTCCTACCAGGCGCTTGGCAATAGTCACATTTTTGTTTCACTTTTGATAACGCTCTAGCGGGCAAACTATTGGAACGAGGTGGGTCAAACATAAAGCATTGGTTAGGTAATTTAAAGAGGTCTCAGGAAAGTCTTCAATCTTTCTTCTACTCCTACCAGGCGCTTGGCAATAGTCACATTTTTGTTTCAACTTTGCTAACGCTCTAGTGGCTAAACTATTGAAACGAGGTGGGTCAAACATAAAGCATTGGTTAGATAATTTAAAGAGCTCTGAGGAAAGTCTTTAATCTTTCTTCTACTCCTACCACGCGCTTGGCAATAGTCACATTTTTGTTTCACCTTTGATAACGCTCTAGCGGGTAAACTATTTGAACGAGGTGAGTCAAACATAAAGCATTGGTTAGATAATTTAAAGAGCTCTCAGGAAAGTCCCCAATTTTTTTCTACTCCTACTAGGGGCTTGGCAATAGTCACATTTTTGTTTAAACTTTGCTAACGCTCTGAGGCTAAACTATTTGAACGAGGTGGGTCGAACATAAAGCATTGGTTAGATTATTTAAAGAGCTCTGAGGAAAGTCTTCAATCTTTCTTCTACATCTACCAGGGGCGTGGCAATAGTCACATTTTGGTTTCAACTTTGCTAACGCTCTGAGCCTAAACTATTGGAATGAGGTGGGTCAAACGGAAAGCATTGGTTAGATAATTTAAAGACCTCTTAGGAAAGTCTTCAATCTTTCTTCTACTCCTACAACGCTCTGAGGCTAAACTATTGGAACGAGGTGAGTCAAACATAAAACATTGTTTAGATAATTTAAAGAGTTCTCAGGAAAGTCTTCAATCTTTCTCTTACTCCTACCAGGGGCTTGGCAATAGTCACATTTTAGTTTCAACTTTGCTAACGCTCTGAGGCTAAACTATTGGAACAAGGTGGGTCAAACATAAAGCATTGGTTAGATAATTTAAAGAGCTCTCAGGAAGGTCTTTAATCTTTCTTCTACTCCTACCACGCGCTTGGCAATAGTCACATTTTTGTTTCACTTTTGATAACGTTCTAGCAGGTAAACTATTGAAATGAGGTGGGTCGAACATAAAGCATTGGTTAGATAATTTAAAGAGCTCTGAGGAAAGTCTTCAATCTTTCTTCTACTCCTATCAGGGGTTTGGCAATAGTCACATTTTTGTTTCTGTTTGCTAACGCTCTAGCGGTTAACTATTAGAACGAGGTGGGTCAATCATAAAGCATTGATTAGATAATTTAAAGAGCTCTCAGGAAAGTCCCCAATTTTTATCTACTCCTACCAGGGGCTTGGCAATAGTCACATTTTTGTTTCAACTTTGCCACCGCTCTGTGGCTAAACTATTGGAACGAGGTGGGTCAAACATTAAGCATTGGTTAGACAATTTAAAGAGCTCTCAGGAAAATCTTCACTCTTTTTTCTACTCCTACCAGGGGCTTGGAAATAGTCACATTTTTGTTTCAACTTTGCTAACGCTCTAGTGGCTAAACTATTGAAATGAGGTGGGTCGAACATAAAGCATTGGTTAGATAATTTAAAGAGCTCTCAGGAACGTCTAAAATCTTTCTTCTACATCTACCAGGGGCGTGGCAATAGTCACATTTTTGTTTCAACTTTGCTAACACTCTGAGGCTAAACTATTGGAACGAGGTGGGTCAAACATAAAACATTGGTTAGATAATTTAAAGACCTCTTAGGAAGACCCTCCATCTTTCTTCTACTCCTAGCAGGCGCTTGGCAATAGTAACATTTTTTTTTTCATTTTTGATAACGCTCTAGCGGGTAAACTACTTAAACGAGGTGGGTCAAACATAAAGCATTGGTTAGGTAATTTAAAGAGCTCTCAGGAAAATCTTCAATCTTTCTTCTACTCCTACCAGGCACTTGGCAACAGTCACGTTTTTGTTTCAACTTTGCTAACGCTCTAGTGGCTAGATTATTGAAACGAGGTGGGTCGAACATAAAGCATTGGTTAGATAATTTAAACTAATGAGTTGAACCATCTCAATATCGATTGCTAAATGTGTATATACAACAAAATCGACATTATACTTAAATATAAGTTTACGGAATTCTTCCAAATGCACTGGCGTTATACCGTTATGGCTTTACGTAAACTTCAGTCA
>JAPZAG010001585.1:0-28951 GCA_027475135.1 Bactrocera correcta | reverse complement strand
AAACGCCTTAATGGCATAACGGCAAAGCATTTAGAAGAATTACGTAATCTTATATTTAGGTATAAAGTCGATTTTGTTGTTTATATGCATTTAGCAATCGATTTAAATCTTCAAATCATTAGTTTAACAAATTTAAGTTAATAAAGCTTCTTTAACGCACTGAAGTTAACACAAAGCCATGGCGACATAACGGCAGTGCATGTAGAAGAATTCCGTAAGCTTATATTTAGGTACAAAGTCGATTTTCTTGTATATATGCATTAAGCAATCGATTTTGAAATGCTTCAAATAACTAGTGTAACATATCTTAGTTAATAAACCTTCTTAAACGAACTGAAGTTAACATAAAGCCATAACGGCATAACGGCAGTGCATTTCGAAGCATTCCGTAATCTTATATTTAGGTATAAAATCGATTTTCTTGTATATATGCATTAAGCAATCGATTTCGAAATGCTTCAGATAACTAGTGTAACATATCTAAGTTAATAAACCTTCTTAAACGAACTGAAGTTAACATAAAGCCATAACGGCATAACGGCAGTGCATTTTTAAGAATTCCGTAATCTTATATTTAGGTATAAAATCGATTTTGTTGTGTATATGCATTTAGCAATAGATTTCGAAAATCTTCAAATCATTAGTTTAACATATTTAAGTTAATAAAGCTTCTTTAACGCACAGAAGTTAACATAAAGCCATGGCGGCATAACGGCAGTGCATGTAGAAGAATTCCGTTATCATATATTTAGGTATAAAGTCGATTTTCTTGTATGTACACATTTAGCAATCGATATCGAAATGCCTCAAATCATTAGTTTAACATATTTAAGTTAATTAACCCTCTTTATCTTACTGAAGTCTACAAACGCCTTAACGGCATAACGGCAAAACATTTAGAAGAATTACGTAATCTTGTATATAGGTATAAAGTCGATTTTCTTGTATATACTCATTTAGCAATCGATTTCGAAATGCTTCAAATCATTAGTTTAACATATTTAAGTTAACAAACCTACTTTAACGCACTGAAGTTAACACAAAGCCATGGCGGCATAACGGCAGTGCATGTAGAAAAAATCCGTAATCTTATATTTAGGTACAAATTCGATTTTTTTGTATATACACATTTAGCAATCGATATCTAAATGTTTCAAATCATTAGTTTGACATATTTAAGTTAATTAACCTTTTTTAACGTATTGAAGTTGATATAAAGCCATGGTGGCATAACGACAGTACATTTGGAAGAATTCCGTAATTTTATATTTAGGTATAAAGTCGATTTTCGTGTATATATGCATTAAGCAATCGATATCGAAATGCCTCAAATAACTGGTTTAACATATTTAAGTTAATTAACCATCTTTAACGTATTGAAGGTGAAATAAAGCCATGGCGCCATTATGACAGTGATTTGAAGAATGCCGTAATCTTATATTAAGGTATAAAGTCGATTTCCTTGTATCTGTGCATTTAGAAATCGATATCGAAATGCTTCAAATCATTAGTTTAACATATTTAAGTTAACAAACATACTTTAACGAACTGAAGTTGACATAAAGCCATGGCGGAATAACGGCAGTGCATTTGGAAGAATTCCGTTATCCTTTGTTTAGGTATAAAGTCAAGTTTCTTGTATTTGCACATTTAGCAATCAATATCGAAATGCTTCAAATCATTAGTTTAACATATTTAAATTACATTACCTTCTTCAACCTACCGAAGATGACATGAAGCCATGGCGGCATAACGGCAGTGCATGTAGAAGAATTCCGTAATATTATATTTTGGTATAAAATCGATTTTGTTGTATATACACATTTAGCAATCGATTTTGAAATGCTTCAAATCATTAGTTTAACATATTTAAGTTAGTTAACCTTCTTTAACGTAATGAAAGTGATATAAAGCCATGACGGCATAACGACAGTACATTTCGAAGAATTCCGTAATCTTACATTTAGATATTACGTTGATTTTCTTGTATATACACATTTAGCAATCGATATCGAAATGCCTCAAATCATTAGTTTAAGATATTTAAGTTAATTAACCCTCTTTATCTTACTGAAGTCTGCAAACGTCTTAACGGCATAACGGCAATGCATGTAGAAGAATTCCGTAATCTTATATTTAGGTAAAAAGTCGATTTTCTTGTATATACTCTTTTAGCAATCGATATCGAAATGCTTCAAATCATTAGTTTGACATATTTAAGATAAAAAACCTACTTTAAACCGATGTTAACACAAAGCCATGGCGGCATAACGGCAGTGCATGTAGAAGAAATCCGTAATCTAATATTTAGTTATTAAGTCGATTTTGTTGTATATATTCATTTAGCAATCGATTTCGAAAATCTTAAAAACATTTGTTTAACATATTTAAGTTAATTAGTCCTCTTTATCTTACTGGAGTCTACAAACGCCTTTACGGCATAACGGCAAAGCTTTTAGAAGAATTCCGTAATCTTATATTTAGGTATAAAGTCGGTTTTCTTGTATATACTCATTTAGCAATCGATATCGAAATGCCTCAAATCATTAGTTTAACATATTTAAGTTAATTAACCCTCTTTATCTTACTGAAGTCTACAAACGCCTTAATGGCATAACGGCAAAGTATTAAGAAGAATTCCGTAATCTTATATTTAGGAAAAAAGTCGATTTTCTTGTATATACTCTTTTAGCAATCGATATCGAAATGCTTCAAATCATTAGTTTGACATATTTAAGTTAAAAAACCTACTTTAAACCGAAGTTAACACAAAGCCATGGCGGCATAACGGCAGTGCATGTAGAAGAAATCCGTAAACTTATATTTAGGTATTAAGTCGATTTTGTTGTATATATGCATTTAGCAATCGATTTCGAAAATCTTCAAATCATAAGTTTAATATATTTAAGTTAGTAAAGCTTCTTTAACGTATTGAAGATGATATAAAGCCATGGCGACATAACGACAGTACATTTGGAAGAATTCCGTAATCTTATATTTAGATATTAAGTCGATTTTCTTGTATATACACATTTAGCAATCGATATCGAAGTGCTTCAAATCATTAGTTTAACATATTTAAGTTAATTAACCCTCTTTATCTTACTGAAGTCTACAAACGCCTTAACGGCATAACGGCAGTGCAAGTAGAAGAATTCCGTTATCATATATTTAGGTATAAAGTCGATTTTCTTGTATATACACATTTAGCAATCGATATCGAAATGCCTCAAATCATTAGTTTAACATATTTAAGTTAATTAGCCCTCTTTATCTTACTGGAGTCTACAAACGCCTTTACGGCATAACGGCAAAGCAGTTAGAAGTATTACGTAATCTTATATTTAGGTATAAAGTCGATTTTCTTGTATATACTCATTTAGCAATAGATATCGAAATGCTTCAAATCATTAGTTTAACATATTTAAGTTAATAAACCTTCTTTAACTAACTGAAGTTGATATAAAACCACAACTACATAACGGCTGTGCATTCAGAAGAATTCCGTAATCTTATATTAAGCTATAAAGTCGATTTTCTTGTATATACATATTAAGCAATCGATAGCGAAATGCCTCAAATCATTGGTTTAACATATTTAAGTTAATTAACCATCTTTAACGTATTGAAGGTGAAATAAAGCCATGGCGCCATAACGACAGTAATTTGGAAGAATTCCGTAATCTTATATTTAGGTATAAAGTCGATTTTCTTGTATATATGCATTAAGCAATCGATATCGAAATGCTTCAAATAACTGGTTTAACATAGTTAAGTTAATAAACCTTCTTTAACTAACTGAAGTTAACATAAAGCCATGGCGGAATAACGGCAGTGCATTTGGAAGAATTCCGTTATCCTATGTTTAGGTATAAAGTCAAGTTTCTTGTACTAGCACATTAAGCAATCGATATCGAAATGCTTCAAATCATTAGTTTAACATATTTAAGGTGAATTACTTTTTTTAACCTACCGAAGGTGACATGAAGCCTTGGCGGCATAACGGCAGTGCATGCAGAAGAATTCCGTAATTTTATATTTAGGTATAAAATCCATTTTTTTGTATAAACACATTTAGCAATTGATATCGAAATGCTTCAAATCATTAGTTTAACATATTTAAGTTAATTAACCCTCTTTATCTTACTCAAGTCTACATAAAGCCTTAACGGTATAACTGCAGTGCATTTAAGAATTCCGTAATCTCGTATTTAGGTATAAAGTCGTTTTTTCTTGTATAGACATATTTAGCTATCGATATCGAAATGCTTCAAATCATTAGTTTAACATTTTTAGCTAACTGAAGTCTACATAAAGCCTTAACGATATAACGGCAGTGCATTTAGAAGAATTCCGTAATGTTGTAATTTTAAATTTAGGTGTATAGTCGATTTTCTTGCATTTACACATTTAGCAGTCGATATCAAAATGCTTCAAATCATTAGTTAAACTTTTTTAAGTTAATTAACCTTCTTTAACGTATTGAAGTTGACATAAAGCCATGGCGGCATAACGGCAGTGCATTTAGAAGAATTCCATTATCTTATATTTAGGTATAAATTCAATTTTCTTGTATATACACATTTAGCAATCTATATCGAAATGCCTCAAATCATAAGTTTAACATGTTTAAGTTAATAAACCTTCTTTAACGCACTGAAGTCTACATAAAGCCTTAAAAGTATAACTGCACTGCATTTGGAAGAATTCCGTAATCTTATATTTAGGTATAAAGTCGATTTTCTTGTATATACACATTTAGCAATCGATATCGAAATTCTTCAAATCATTAAATTAACATATTTAAGTTAATAAACCCCTTTTAACGCACTGAAGTCTACACAGAGCCTTAACGGTATAACTGCCCTGCATTTAGAAGAATTCCGTTATCTTATATTTAGGTATAAATTCGACTTTCTTGTATATGCTCATTTAGCAAGCGATATCAAAATGCTTCAAACCATTGGTTTAACCCATTTAAGTTAATTAACCTTCTTTAGCGTATTGAAGTTGATATAAAGATTTAACGGCAGTGCATTTGGAAAAATTTCCCGTAATCTTATATTTAGGTATAAAATGGATTTTCTTTTATATACACATTTAGATATCTATATCGAAATGCTTCAAATCATTAGTTTAACATATTAAGTTAATAAACACTTTTTAGCATACTGAAGTCTACATAAAGCTTTAGCGGCATAACGGCAGTGCATTTAGAAGAATTCCGTAATGTTATAATTTTATATTTAGGTATAAATTCGATTTTCTTGTATATACACATTTAGCAAGCGATATCGAAATGCTTCAAATCATTAGTTTAAAATATTTAAGTTAATTAACCTTCTTTAACGTATTGAAGTTGATAAAGAGCCATGGCGCCATAACGACTGTACATTTGGAAGAATTCCGTAGTCTTATATTTAGGCATAAAGTCGATTTTCTTGTATATGTGCATTAAGCAGTCGATATCGAAATGGTTCAAATAACTGGTTTAACATACTTAAGTTAATAAACCTTCTTTAACGAACTGAAGTTAATATAAAGCCATAACGGCATAACGGCAGTGCATTTAGAAGAATTACGTAATCTTATATTTAGGTATAAAGTCGATTTTCTTGTATATACACATTCAGCAATCGATATCAAAATGCCTTAAATCATAAGTTTAATTTATTTATGTTAATTAATCCTCTTTGTCTTACTGAAGTCTACAAAAGCCTTAACGGCATAACGGCAGTGCATTTGGAAGAGTTCCGTAATATTATATTTAGTTATAAAGCCGATTTTGTTGTATATACGTATTTAGCAATCGATAACGAAATGCTTCAAGTCATTAGTTTAACATATTTAAGTTAATTAACCTTCTTCAACGATCTGAGTTTGGCATATAGCCAAAGCGGCATAACGGCAGTGCATGTAGAAGAATTCCGTTATCTTATATTTATGTATAAAGTCAATTTTCTTGTATATACACATTTAGCAAGCGATACCGAAATGCTTCAAATCATTAGTTTAACATATTAAAGTTAATAAACCTTCTTTAACCAACTGAAATTGTCATAGAGCCATGGCGGCATAACGGCAGTGCATGTAGAAGAATTCCGTTATCTTATATTTAGGTATAAAGTCGATTTTCTTGTATATACACATTAAGCAAGCGATATCGAAATGCTTCAACTCATTATCTTAACATTTTTAAGTTAATAAACCTTCTTTAACGATCTGAAGTGGGCACATAGCCACGGCGGCATTACGGCAGTGCAGGTAGAAGAATTCCGTTATCTTATATTTAGGTATAATTCGATTTTCTTGTATTTACACATTTATCAATCGATATCGAAATGCTTCAAATCATTAGTTTAACATTTTAAATTAATAAACATTTTCAGCTTACTGAAGTTTACATAAAGCCATAACGGTATAACGGCAGTGCACTTGGAAGAATTCCGTTGTCTTATATTTAGGTATAATTCGATTTTCTTGTATATACACATTTAGCAAGCGATATTGAAATGCTTTAAATCATTAGTTTAACATATTTAAGTTAGTTAACATTCTTTATCCTACTGAAGTTTACATAGAGCCATAACGGTATAACGGCAGTGCACTTGGAAGAATTCCGTAATCTTATATTTAGGTATAAAGTCGATTTTGTTGTATATACACATTTAGCAATAGATATCGAGATGCTTCAACTCATAAGCTTAACATATTTAAGTTAATAAACTTTCTTTAACGATCTGAATTTGGCATATAGCCACGGCGGTATTACGGCAGTGCATGTAGAAGAATTCCGTAATCTTTTATTTAGGTATAAAGTCGATTTTCTTTTATATACACATTATGATATCGATATCGAAATGTTTCAAATCATTAGTTTGACATATTTAAGTTTATAAACATTTTTTAGCTTACTGAAGTCTACATAAAGCCGTAACGGTATAACGGCAGTGCATTTAGAAGAATTCCGTTATCTTATATTTTGGTATTAAGTCGATTTTGTTGTATATACAGGTTTAGCAATCGATAACGAAATGCTTCAAGTCATTAGTTTAACATATTTAAGTTAATTAACCTTCTTCAACGATCTGAATTTGGCATATAGCCACGGCGGCATTACGGCAGTGCATGTAGAAGAATTCCGTAACCTTTTATTTAGGTATAAAGTCGATTTTCTTTTATATACACAATAAGATATCGATATCGAAATGCTTCAAATCATTAGTTTAACATATTAAGTTAATAAACATTTTTTAGCTTACTGAAGTTTACATAAAGCCATAACGGTATAACGGCAGTGCACGTGGAAGAATTCCGTTATCTTATATTTAGGTATAATTCGATTTTCTTGTATATACACATTTAGCAAGCGATATCGATATGCTTCAAATCATTAGTTTAACATATTTAAGTTAATTAACCTTATTTTTCCTACTGAAGTTTACATAAAGCCATAACGGTATCACGGCAGTGCACTTGGAAGAATTCCGTAATCTTATATTTAGGTATAAAGTCGATTTTGTTGTATATACACATTTAGCGATCGATATCGAGATGCTTCACCTCATTAGCTTAACTTGTTTAAGTTAATAAACCCTCTCTCTCTTACAGAAGTCTACATAAAGCCTTAACGGCATAACGGCAGTGCATTTAGAAGAATTCCGTTATCTTATATTTAGGTATAAATTCGATTTTCTTTTATATACACATTAAGCAATCGATATAGAGATGCTTCAAATCATTAGTTTAACATATTTAAGTTAATTAACCTTCTTTAACGTATTGAAGTTGATATAAAGCCATAGCGGCATAACGGCAGTGCATTTAGAAGAATTCCGTAATGTTATAATTTTATATTTAGGTATAAAGTCGATTTTCTTGTATATACACAGTTAGCAAGCGATATCGAAATGCTTCAAATCATTAGTTTAACATATTTAAGTTAATTAACCTCCTTTAACGTATTGAAGTTGATATAAAGCCATGGCGGCAAAAGGGCAGTGCATTTAGAAGAATTCCGTTATCTTATATTTTGGTATTAAGTCGATTTTGTTGTATATACAGATTTAGCAATCGATAACGAAATGCTTCAAGTCATAAGTTTAACATATTTAAGTTAATTAACCTCCTTCAACGATCTGAATTTGGCATATAGCCACGGCGGCATTACGGCAGTGCATGTAGAAGAATTGCGTAATCTTTTATTTAGGTATAAATCGATTTTCTTTTATATACACAATTAGATATCGATATCGAAATGCTTCAAATCATTAGTTTAACATATTAAGTTAATAATCATTTTTTAGCTTACTGAAGTTTACATAAAGCCATAACGGTATAACGGCAGTGCACGTGGAAGAATTCCGTTATCTTATATTTAGGTATAATTCGATTTTCTTGTATATACACATTTAGCAAGCGATATCGATATGCTTCAAATCATTAGTTTAACATATTTAAGTTAATTAACCTTATTTTTCCTACTGAAGTTTACATAAAGCCATAACGGTATCACGGCAGTGCACTTGGAAGAATTCCGTAATCTTATATTTAGGTATAAAGTCGATTTTGTTGTATATACACATTTAGCGATCGATATCGAGATGCTTCACCTCATTAGCTTAACATGTTTAAGTTAATAAACCTTCTTAACCGATCTGAATTTGGCATATAGCCACGGCGGTATTACGGCAGTGCATGTAGAAGAATTCCGTAGTCTTTTATTTAGGTATAAAGTCGATTTTCTTTTATATACACATTTAGATATCGATATCGAAATGTTTCAAATCATTAGTTTAACATATTTAAGTTTATAAACATTTTTTAGCTTACTGAAGTCTACATAAAGCCTTAACGGAAAACGGCAGTGCATTTAGAAGAATTCCGTTATCTTATATTTAGGTATAAAGTCGATTTTCTTGTATATACACATATAGAAATCGATAACGAAATGCTTCAAGTCATTAGTTTAACATATTTAAGTTAATTAACATTCTTCAACGATCTGAGTTTGGCATATAGCCACGGCGGCATTACGGCAGTGCATGTAGAAGAATTCCGTAATCTTTTATTTAGGTATAAAGTCGATTTTCTTGTATATACACATACAGAAATCGATAACGAAATGCTTCAAGTAATTAGTTTAACATATTTAAGTTAATTAACATTCTTCAACGATCTGAGTTTGGCATATAGCCACGGCGGCATTACGGCAGTGCATGTAGAAGAATTCCGCAATCTTTTATTTAGGTATAAAGTCGATTTTCTTTTATATACACATTTAGATATCGATATCGAAATGCTTCAAATCATCAGTTTAACATATTTAAGTTAATTAACCTTCTTTAACGTATCGAAAATGATATAGAGCCATTGCGGCATAACGGCAGTGCATGTAGAAGAATTCCGTTATCTTATATTTAGGTATAAAGTCGATTTTCTTGTATATACACATTTAGCAAGCGATATCGAAATGCTTCAACTCATTAGTTTAACATATTTAAGTTAATAAACCTTCTTTAACGAACTGAAGTTGGCATAGAGCCATGGCGGCATTACGGCAGTGCATGTAGAAGAACTCCGTAATCTTTTATTTAGGTATCAAGTCGATTTGCTTATATATACACATTATGATATCGATATCGAAATTTTTCAAATAAGTAGTTTAACATATTTAAGTTTATAAATTTTTTAGCTTACTGAAGTCTACATTAACCCTTAACGGTATAACGGCAGTGCATTTAGAAGAATTCCGTAATCTTTTATTTAGGTATAAAGTCGATTTTCTTGTATATACACATATAGAAATCGATAACGAAATGCTTCAAGTCATTAGTTTAACATATTTAAGTTTATTAACATTCTTCAACGATCTGAGTTTGGCATATAGCCACGGCGGCATTACGGCAGTGCATGTAGAAGAATTCCGTAATCTTTTATTTAGGTATAAAGTCGATTTTCTTTTATATACACATTTGATATCGATATCGAAATGTTTCAAATCATTAGTTTAACATTTTAAAATTTAATAAACTTTTTTTAGCTTACTGAAGTTTACATAAAGCCTAACGGTATAACGGCAGTGCATTTGGAAGAATTCCGTTTCTTATATTTAGGTATAATTCGATTTTCTTGTATATACACATTTAGCAACGATAGAAATGCTTAAATCATTAGTTTAACATATTTAATTTAAATTAACCTTTTTTAACCTCTGAAGTTTCATAACCCAAAACGGTTTTAACGGCAGTGCATTGGAAAAATTTCCCCTAATCTTTTATTTGGTATAAAGTCGATTTTTTGTATATACACATTTAGAATGATATCGAAATGCTTCAATCATAAGTTTAACATATTTAATTTAAATTTAACTTTCTTTAACGATCTGAATTTGGCATATAGCCACGGCGGATTACGGCAGTGCATGTAGAAGAATTCCGTAATCTTTTATTTAGGTATAAAGTCGATTTTCTTTTATTACACATTAGATATCGATATCGAAATGTTTCAAATCTTTAGTTTAACATATTTAATTTTAAAACTTTTTTACTTATGAATTAATAAAGCCTCGGATAACGGCAGTGCATTTAGAAGAATTCCGTTATCTTATTTTTTGGTTTTAAGTCGATTTTTTGTATATAAAATTTTAGCAACGAAAACGAAATGCTTCAATCATTAGTTTAACATATTTAAGTTAATAAACCTTTTTTAACGAACTGAAGTTTGCATAGAGCCATGGCGCCATTACGGCAGGCATGTAGAAGATTTCCGTAACTTTTATTTAGGTATCAAGTCGATTTTCTTTTATATACACTTATGATATCGATATCGAAATGTTTCAAATAATTAGTTTAACATATTTAAGTTTATAAACATTTTTTAGCTTACTGAAGTCTACTAAAGCCTTAACGGCATAACGGCAGTGCATTTAGAAGAATTCCGTAATCTTATATTTAGGTATAAAGTCAATTTTCTTGTATAAACACATTTAGCAAGCGATATCGAAATGCTTCAACTCATAAGTTTAACATATTTAAGTTAATAAACCTTCTTTAACGAACTGAAGTTGGCATAGAGCCATGGCGGCATTACGGCAGTGCATGTAGAAGAATTCCGTTATCTTATATTTAGGTATAAAGTCGATTTTCTTGTATAACACATTAAGCAAGCGATATCGAAATGCTTCATCTCATTAGTTTAACATATTTAAGTTAATTAACCTTCTTTAACGTATTGAAGTTGATGTAAAGCCATGGCAGCAAAACGACAAGACATTTGAAAGAATTCCGTACTCTTATATTTATGTATAAAGTTGATTTTCTTGTATATACACATTTAGCAATCGATATCGAAATGCTTCAAATCATTAGTTTAACATATTTAAGTTAATAAACCTTCTTTAACGAACTGAAGTTGGCATAGAGCCATGGCGGCATTACGGCAGTGCATGTAGAAGAATTCCGTAATCTTTTATTTAGGTATAAAGTCGATTTTCTATTATATACACATTTAGCTATCGATATCGAAATGCTTTAAATCATTAGTTTAACATATTAAGTTAATAAACATTTTTTAGCTTACTGAAGTCTACATAAAGCCCTAACGGTATACTGGCAGTGCATGTAGAAGAATTCCGTTATCTTTTATTTAAGTATAAAATCGATTTACTTCTATATACACATTTGGCAAGCGACATCGAAATGCTTCAAATCATTAGTTTAACATATTTAAGTTAACTAACCTTCTTTAACGTATTGAAGTTGATATAAAGCCATGTCGGCATAACGGCAGTGCATTTAGAAGAATTCCGTAATCTTATATTTAGGTATAAAGTCGATTTTCTTGTATATACACATTTAGCAAGCGATTTCGAAATGCTTCAAATCATTAGCTTAACATATTTAAGTTAATTAACCTTCTTTAACGTATTGAAAATGATATAAAGCCATGGCGGCATAACGGCAGTGCATTTAGAAGAATTCCGTAATCTTATATTTAGGTATAAAATCGATTTTGTTGTATATACACATTGAGCAAACGATATCGAAATGCTTCAACTCATTAGTTTAACATATTTAAGTTAATAAACCTTCTTAACGAACTGAAGTTTGAATAAAGCCATGGCGGCATAACGGCAGTGCATTTAGAAGAATTCCGTAATGTTATAATTTGTATTTAGGTATAAAGTCGATTTTTTTGTATATACACAGTAAGCAAGCGATATCGAAATGCTTCAAATCATTAGTTTAACATATTTAAGTTAATTAACCTTCTTTAACGTATTGAAGTTGATATAAAGCCATGGCGGCATAACGGCAGTGCATTTAGAAGAATTCCGTAATCTTATATTTAGGTACAAAGTCGATTTTGTTGTATATACACATTTAGCAATCGATAACGAAATGCTTCAAGTCATTAGTTTAACATATTTAAGTTAATTAACATTCTTCAACGATCTGAGTTTGGCATATAGCCACGGCGGCATTACGGCAGTGCATGTAGAAGAATTCCGTACTCTTATATTTATGTATAAAGTTGATTTTCTTGTATATACACATTTAGCAATCGATATCGAAATGCTTCAAATCATTAGTTTAACATATTTAAGTTAATAAACCTTCTTTAACGAACTGAAGTTGGCATAGAGCCATGGCGGCATTACGGCAGTGCATGTAGAAGAATTCCGTAATCTTTTATTTAGGTATAAAGTCGATTTTCTTTTATATACACATTTAGCTATCGATATCGAAATGCTTTAAATCATTAGTTTAACATATTAAGTTAATAAACATTTTTTAGCTTACTGAAGTCTACATAAAGCCCTAACGGTATACTGGCAGTGCATGTAGCAGAATTCCGTTATCTTTTATTTAGGTATAAAATCGATTTACTTCTATATACACATTTGGCAAGCGATATCGAAATACTTCAAATCATTAGTTTAACATATTTAAGTTAACTAACCTTCTTTAACGCATTGAAGTTAATATAAAGCCATGTCGGCATAACGGCAGTGCATTTAGAAGAATTCCGTAATCTTATATTTAGGTATAAAGTCGATTTTCTTGTATATACACATTTAGCAAGCGATATCGAAATGCTTCAAATCATTAGCTTAACATATTTAAGTTAATTAACCTTCTTTAACGTATTGAAGTTGATATAGAGCCATTGCGGCATAATGGCAGTGCATGTAGAAGAATTCCGTCATCTTATATTTAGGTATAAAGTCGATTTTCTTGTATATACACATTTAGCAAGCGATATCGAAATGCTTCAACTCATTAGTTTAACATATTTAATTTAATAAACCTTCTTTAACGAACTGAAGTTGGCATAGAGCCATGGCGGCATTACGGCAGTGCATTTAGAAGAATTCCGTAATCTTATATTTAGGTATCAAGTCGATTTTCTTGTATATACACATTTAGCAAGCGATATCGAAATGCTTCAAATCATTAGCTTAACATATTTAAGTTAATTAACCTTCTTTAACGTATTGAAAATGATATAAAGCCATGGCGGCATAACGGCAGTGCATTTAGAAGAATTCCGTAATCTTATATTTAGGTATAAAGTCGATTTTCTTGTATATACACATTAAGCAAGCGATATCGAAATGCTTCAACTCATTAGTTTAACATATTTAAGTTAATAAACCTTCTTAACGAACTGAATTTTGAATAAAGCCATGGCGGCATAACGGCAGTGCATTTAGAAGAATTCCGTAATCTTATATTTAGGTATAAAGTCGATTTTCTTGTATATACACATTTAGCAAGCGATATCGAAATGCTTCAAATCATTAGCTTAACATATTTAAGTTAATTAACCTTCTTTAACGTATTGAAAATGATATAAAGCCATGGCGGCATAACGGCAGTGCATTTAGAAGAATTCCGTAATCTTATATTTAGGTATAAAGTCGATTTTCTTGTATATACACATTAAGCAAGCGATATCGAAATGCTTCAACTCATTAGTTTAACATATTTAAGTTAATAAACCTTCTTTAACGAACTGAAGTTGGCATAGAGCCATGGCGGCATTACGGCAGTGCATGTAGAAGAATTCCGTAATCTTTTATTTAGGTATCAAGTCGATTTTCTTTTATATACACATTATGATATCGATATCGAAATGTTTCAAATAATTAGTTTAACATATTTAAGTTTATAAACATTTTTTAGCTTACTGAAGTCTACATAAAGCCTTAACGGTATAACGGCAGTGCATTTAGAAGAATTCCGTAATCTTTTATTTAGGTATAAAGTCGATTTTCTTGTATATACACATATAGAAATCGATAACGAAATGCTTCAAGTCATTAGTTTAACATATTTAATTTAAACTTAACATTCTTCAACGATCTGAGTTTGGCATATAGCCACGGCGGCATTACGGCAGTGCATGTAGAAGAATTCCGTAATCTTTTATTTAGGTATAAAGTCGACTTTCTTGTATATACTCATTTAGATAGCGACATCGAAATGCTTCAAATCATTAGTTTAACATATTTAAGTTAACTAACCTTCTTTAACGTATTGAAGTTGATATAAAGCCATGTCGGCATAACGGCAGTGCATTTAGAAGAATTCCGTAATCTTATATTTAGGTATAAAGTCGATTTTCTTGTATATACACATTTAGCAAGCGATTTCGAAATGCTTCAAATCATTAGCTTAACATATTTAAGTTAATTAACCTTCTTTAACGTATTGAAAATGATATAAAGCCATGGCGGCATAACGGCAGTGCATTTAGAAGAATTCCGTAATCTTATATTTAGGTATAAAATCGATTTTGTTGTATATACACATTGAGCAAACGATATCGAAATGCTTCAACTCATTAGTTTAACATATTTAAGTTAATAAACCTTCTTAACGAACTGAAGTTTGAATAAAGCCATGGCGGCATAACGGCAGTGCATTTAGAAGAATTCCGTAATGTTATAATTTGTATTTAGGTATAAAGTCGATTTTTTTGTATATACACAGTTAGCAAGCGATATCGAAATGCTTCAAATCATTAGTTTAACATATTTAAGTTAATTAACCTTCTTTAACGTATTGAAGTTGATATAAAGCCATGGCGGCATAACGGCAGTGCATTTAGAAGAATTCCGTAATCTTATATTTAGGTACAAAGTCGATTTTGTTGTATATACACATTTAGCAATCGATAACGAAATGCTTCAAGTCATTAGTTTAACATATTTAAGTTAATTAACATTCTTCAACGATCTGAGTTTGGCATATAGCCACGGCGGCATTACGGCAGTGCATGTAGAAGAATTCCGTACTCTTATATTTATGTATAAAGTTGATTTTCTTGTATATACACATTTAGCAATCGATATCGAAATGCTTCAAATCATTAGTTTAACATATTTAAGTTAATAAACCTTCTTTAACGAACTGAAGTTGGCATAGAGCCATGGCGGCATTACGGCAGTGCATGTAGAAGAATTCCGTAATCTTTTATTTAGGTATAAAGTCGATTTTCTTTTATATACACATTTAGCTATCGATATCGAAATGCTTTAAATCATTAGTTTAACATATTAAGTTAATAAACATTTTTTAGCTTACTGAAGTCTACATAAAGCCCTAACGGTATACTGGCAGTGCATGTAGCAGAATTCCGTTATCTTTTATTTAGGTATAAAATCGATTTACTTCTATATACACATTTGGCAAGCGATATCGAAATGCTTCAAATCATTAGTTTAACATATTTAAGTTAACTAACCTTCTTTAACGCATTGAAGTTAATATAAAGCCATGTCGGCATAACGGCAGTGCATTTAGAAGAATTCCGTAATCTTATATTTAGGTATAAAGTCGATTTTCTTGTATATACACATTTAGCAAGCGATATCGAAATGCTTCAAATCATTAGCTTAACATATTTAAGTTAATTAACCTTCTTTAACGTATTGAAAATGATATAAAGCCATGGCGGCATAACGGCAGTGCATTTAGAAGAATTCCGTAATCTTATATTTAGGTATAAAGTCGATTTTCTTGTATATACACATTAAGCAAGCGATATCGAAATGCTTCAACTCATTAGTTTAACATATTTAAGTTAATAAACCTTCTTTAACGAACTGAAGTTGGCATAGAGCCATGGCGGCATTACGGCAGGGCATGTAGAAGAATTCCGCAATCTTTTATTTAGGTATCAAGTCGATTTTCTTTTATATACACATTATGATATCGATATCGAAATGTTTCAAATAATTAGTTTAACATATTTAAGTTTATAAACATTTTTTAGCTTACTGAAGTCTACATAAAGCCTTAACGGTATAACGGCAGTGCATTTAGAAGAATTCCGTAATCTTTTATTTAGGTATAAAGTCGATTTTCTTGTATATACACATATAGAAATCGATAACGAAATGCTTCAAGTCATTAGTTTAACATATTTAAGTTACTTAACATTCTTCAACGATCTGAGTTTGGCATATAGCCACGGCGGCATTACGGCAGTGCATGTAGAAGAATTCCGTAATCTTTTATTTAGGTATAAAGTCGACTTTCTTGTATATACTCATTTAGATATCGATATGGAAATGCTTCAAATTATCAGTTTAACATATTTAAGTTAATTAACCTTCTTTAACGTATTGAGAAGTTGATATAGAGCCATTGCGGCATAATGGCAGTGCATGTAGAAGAATTCCGTCATCTTATATTTAGGTATAAAGTCGATTTTCTTGTATATACACATTTAGCAAGCGATATCGAAATGCTTCAACTCATTAGTTTAACATATTTAATTTAATAAACCTTCTTTAACGAACTGAAGTTGGCATAGAGCCATGGCGGCATTACGGCAGTGCATGTAGAAGAATTCCGTAATCTTTTATTAAGGTATCAAGTCGATTTTCTTGTATATACACATTTAACAAGCGATATCGAAATGCTTCAAATCATTAGCTTAACATATTTAAGTTAATTAACCTTCTTTAACGTATTGAAAATGATATAAAGCCATGGCGGCATAACGGCAGTGCATTTAGAAGAATTCCGTAATCTTATATTTAGGTATAAAGTCAATTTTCTTGTATAAACGCATTTAGCAAGCGATATCGAAATGCTTCAACTCATAAGTTTAACATATTTAAGTTAATAAACCTTCTTTAACGAACTGAAGTTGGCATAGAGCCATGGCGGCATTACGGCAGTGCATGTAGAAGAATTCCGTTATCTTATATTTAGGTATAAAGTCGATTTTCTTGTATATACACATTTAGCAAGCGATATCGAAATGCTTCAACTCATTAGTTTAACATATTTAAGTTAATTAACCTTCTTTAACGTATTGAAGTTGATGTAAAGCCATGGCAGCAAAACGACAATACATTTGAAAGAATTCCGTACTCTTATATTTATGTATAAAGTTGATTTTCTTGTATATACACATTTAGCAATCGATATCGAAATGCTTCAAATCATTAGTTTAACATATTTAAGTTAATAAACCTTCTTTAACGAACTGAAGTTGGCATAGAGCCATGGCGGCATTACGGCAGTGCATGTAGAAGAATTCCGTAATCTTTTATTTAGGTATAAAGTCGATTTTGTTGTATATACACATTTAGCGATCGATATCGAGATGCTTCAACTCAATAGCTTAACATGTTTAAGTTAATAAACCTTCTTTAACGATCTGAATTTGGCATATAGCCACGGCGGTATTACGGCAGTGCATGTAGAAGAATTCCGTAATCTTTTATTTAGGTATAAAGTCGATTTTCTTTTATATACACATTTAGATATCGATATGGAAATGCTTCAAATCGTCAGTTTAACATATTTAAGTTAATTAACCTTCTTTAACGTATTGAAGTTGATATAGAGCCATTGCGGCATAACGGCAGTGCATGTAGAAGAATTCCATTATCTTATATTTAGGTATAAAGTCGTTTTTCTTGTATATACACTAGGGTGTGCCAAAAAAACGCGATATTTTTTTTTTTCGCTCTCACCCCGAAATATCTTAGGAAATATCCAATCAAGTCTTCAGTTAAAAGCTGAGCTCAAAATTCGAATTTTAAGAGGTCCTCCATCGAACTTGAAGTTTTTCCGTCTAAATAACATGGAAAACATGATTTTTAGACAGTTTATTGCCCTGAAATACCGTTAAATGTTTTTGTTAGGAAAAAAAATGAATAGATCTTTTTCAGTATTAAATTTACTACAAAAAGTTCTGTAGAATCAAATTTTTATCTTCCATACCTTTTTTTTTACCGAGCTTTAAATTCAAAATTTTCGGGTTTTTTTCGGATTTTTGCATTTTTTAGCTAGACCGTAAGAGTTAAAGAAAAATGTCAAATGGCAAACTTGAAGTACGTTTAAATTGCTATAAAAAAGTTTTTATCAACTTTCTCGTATCACCAATAGCGACCAAGTTATAGCTCTACAAATAATTATTTTTTTAATTTTTTCCTATACGAGCTATAATATCGACAGTTGAAAAAAAACTTTGTTATAAATTTACAATAAGATTGAATTTGCAACAAAGTTGAAACGATAAAATATTTGGTAGTATAAAATATAAGAAGTTATAGACTTATATGGTCGTATTTTTATGATTTTTTAGCTCCATTATGAAATTTATTGATAAAAAATATGAATGATTATTATTTTTAAAACATTAAAGCGCATTGTTCTGAAAATTTTGAATTTTCAATGAAAACAAGTTAATTGTGCTGGTGAATATTTGAATTTAAATTTGAATTTTCCGAGAACTTACTACCAGCGCTCTCTGCGTATTTATCGATTTTCCGCGCAATCGATAAATTAACTGCTTAATTACATTAATTAGCGAACCCTATTGTCTTTTGATTTAATTAGCCCTTAATTAGTTCAGTTTTTAGGTTGGTTTTTAGCTTGTTATTGCAATAATAGCAACGAGTATATCTTTTTAATAGAAGAACCATGTCTGCTACAACAAATAAACGAAATTACATAAATTTAGTGGGTTTTGAATGTCAAAATTTTAGTGGTTCCAAATTGCTTGTGAGACGCGAAGTTTTATCATTATTATTTTACAAACATCGAACAGAAAAACTTGTGATTCGCGAAAGTGCTAAATTTGTTCTTTGTGAGGTTATTAAAGTGTGGAATAAATTTTTGTTACCCGCAAATAATTCACACCACTCTATTGTGAAAATTGAAAAATTGTACAATGAGTGGCAAAAAACTCAATTTCACAAAGATAGAAAAAATTCGTCAGCAAAAAAATTACTTGAGAAAAATTTCATAGATTCTCTTGATGTTTTATTCGATATTGCTCCGCAAAATGCTTTGCAGAACTTAAGTTCTCCTCAAAAAAAATTCTTAACAGACAGTCGGGAAATCCGTAAGTCCAGCCAGTTGTTAACATCTTCAAGAAACATTCAAGAAGTTCAAAAAAGTACATCAACTGTACATTTGGAAAATGACTTGAACCTTGTTGAGGTGGAAATTTCAGAATCAGATTTGAACGCTAATGGAGTTGATGTAGCAGGTATTTAAGATATTCATATTTTTTCTACGCATTATATTCTATATACTTTTTGTAGTTATAAAAAGTTACCACTCTTTTCTTTTACTTATGATTTTCTTAGCTTGAAAAATGCCCTTTTCATGAAAATAAATTATTTGCTATAGTTCTTTAACTTTGCTGTATTTCTTAATTTTTCTATTTCTAGACTCGATGTTGCCTCTTTCTCAACATGTTTCTACTGTATCTCATCACTCAAAACGTTCTAATACATCTAACTATTCTGATCAACTACGCGCAGAACCAAAACCTAAAAGGGTGAAATTGATGACACCAGAAGTTGTTGCAGCCTTGGATAGAGGTAATATTAGCAGCAGACGTGCGGCGCCTCTTATATATGCAATTGCATCAGCTTTAGGATACAAAGATTTGAACAGCATCACCGCTAGTCATCGTTCGATTCATCGCAATCGAGAGAAAGTCCGAAAAAAAATCGCTCAAGATTTAAAAGTAGAGATACAAATGGCTCATTCCACTGTAATTCATTGGGATGGAAAATTGCTACCTGATATAACTGGTCGAGAAAAAGTTGAAAGGCTTCCGGTAATTATATCAGGTGTTAATACTTAACAATTGTTAGGAGTGCCAAAACTTGAACGAGGGACTGGTTTAAACCAAGCAATTGATGTTAAAGATTCTATAAATGAATGGAAAATTAAAGATCGTATTAAAGCTATGTGTTTCGATACATGTGCCACAAATACAGGTAAATGCATTCATTATTTAAATTTTTGTATAGAAGAAAAACCAAACCGTTTGATAGGAGTAATTGTATTGCAAATTAAATCAATTTTCGGTCTATTTCTTTTCCATAATTGGCGTATGATTTAATGTTAGTACTATAAAGTCCGGAATTCGAAATATGTACTGTGATACTTAACAACCTCGATTGGTAAATGATTTCATAAAAATTTTAATCAATTTCATTGCAGGACTCGAGAAAGGAACATGTGTTTTACTAGAGAAGATGTTGAAAAGGCGATTATTATATTTGGCATGTCGACATCACACTCACGAGTTGATCTTAAAAAGCGTTGTTGAAGCTGTTTGGCCAGGGGTCAATTCTCCCAATGTAACGATTTTCGTACGCTTTCAAAGTTGTTGGAAGAATATAGACCAAACTAAATATGAAACTGGTATTCAGGATCCCCTTATAATGAGTCACATTCAAGAAAAAAAAGATGAAATAATTAACTTCATTGTTAATAAACTTCAGGTAATTATAATAACTTACTTCTAGTTTAGGTAGTTATAACAAATTTATTTTCAAAGTCAGATTAAAAATGATAGTTATCCAACTGTCTGATTGTTGTTTGTTTCTTGCATAATTTTTTGCTCTCATCTTAAAATGAATGCCTTCAGCCTTCCGAATAAATAAATTTTATATTTCAGCAAAAACATGACAGAGATGACTATAAAGAGTTTTTAGAATTGGCCTTGGATCATCGAAAAAAATTTCCTGACTTTAACAAAAGTACACTTGTAACTGCTTACTCTAAATAATAATAATAAAAAAAAGTTCTGTGCATTTAAAACTGTGCGGTAAACATTGAATTAATTATCTAAACTTCAAAACCTCTTTTTCCTGATGTCTACCCTCTCAACTGAAAACAACAATCAATTCTCAGAAGAATTTCTCGTAGCTTTTCATTAATTGATATATTTTATTTCTATAATTTCGGTATTTATGGCAGTAATGATTTTACAATTCGTATCTGATTAATATTTACTCAATAAAAAAATTAAGTAAAGACAATAATTCTGATAATATATTAAGCTGAAAATTTGATGAAAAGTTTACTAAGATTAACGTGGCTAAAAATGGACTGAATCTTTTTATTGTTTTAATAATCATTCATATTTTTTATCAATAAATTTCATAATGGAGCTAAAAAATCATAAAAATACGACCATATAAGTCTATAACTTCTTATATTTTATACTACCAAATATTTTATCGTTTCAACTTTGTTGCAAATTCAATCTTATTGTAAATTTATAACAAAGTTTTTTTTCAACTCTCGATATTATAGCTCGTATAGGAAAAAATTAAAAAAATAATTATTTGTAGAGCTATAACTTGGTCGCTATTGGTGATACGAGAAAGTTGATAAAAACTTTTTTATAGCAATTTAAACGTACTTCAAGTTTGCCATTTGACATTTTTCTTTAACTCTTACGGTCTAGCTAAAAAATGCAAAAATCCGAAAAAAACCCGAAAATTTTGACTTTAAAGCTCGGTAAAAAAAAAGGTATGGAAGATAAAAATTTGATTCTACAGAACTTTTTGTAGTAAATTTAATACTGAAAAAGATCTATTCATTTTTTTTCCTAACAAAAACATTTAACGGTATTTCAGGGCAATAAACTGTCTAAAAATCATGTTTTCCATGTTATTTAGACGGAAAAACTTCAAGTTCGATGGAGGACCTCTTAAAATTCGAATTTTGAGCTCAGCTTTTAACTGAAGACTTGATTGGATATTTCCTAAGATATTTCGGGGTGAGAGCGAAAAAAAAAAATATCGCGTTTTTTTGGCACACCCTAATATACACATTTAGCAAGCGATATCGAAATGCTTCAAATCATTAGTTTAACATATTTAAGTTAATTAACCTTCTTTAACGTATTAAAGTTGATATAAAGCCATGGCGGCATAACGGCAGTGCATTTAGAAGAATTCCGTTATCTTATATTTAGGTATAATTCGATTTTCTTGTATATGCACATTTAGCAAGCGATATCGAAATGCTTCAACTCATTAGTTTAATATATTTAAGTTAATAAACCTTCTTTAACGAACTGAAGTTGGCATAGAGCCATGGCGGCATTACGGCAGTGCATGTAGAAGAATTCCGTAATCTTTTATTTAGGTATCAATTCGATTTTCTTGTATATGCACATTTAGCAAGCGATATCGAAATGCTTCAACTCATCAGTTTAACATATTTAAGTTAATAAACCTTCTTTAACGTATTGAAGTTGATATAGAGCCATGGCGGCATTACGGCAGTGCATGTAGAAGAATTCCGTAATCTTTTATTTAGGTATCAAGTCGATTTTCCTGTATATACACATTTAGCAAGCGATATCGAAATGCTTGAAATCATTAGTTTAACATATTTAAGTTAATTAACCTTCTTTAACGTATTGAAGTTGATATAAAGCCATGGCGGCATAACGGCAGTGCATTTAGAAGAATTCTGTTATCTTATATTCAGGTATAATGTCGATTTTCTTGTATATACACATTTAGCAAGCGATATCGAAATGCTTCAAATCATTAGTTTAATATATTTAAGTTAATTAACCTTCCTTAACGAACTGAAGTTTGAATAAAGCCATGGCGGCATAACGGCAGTGCATTTAGAAGAATTCCGTAATCTTGTATTTAGGTATAAAGTCGATTTTCGAGTATATACACATTTAGCAAGCAATATCGAAATGCTTCAAATCATTAGTTTAACATATTTAAGTTAATTAACCTTCTTTAACGTATTGAAGTTGATATAAAGCCATGGCGGCATAACGGCAGTGCATTTAGAAGAATTCCGTAATCTTATATTTAGTTATGTAGTCGATTTTCTTGTGTATACACATTTAGCAATCGATATCGAAATGCTTCACATCTTTAGTTTAACATATTTAAGTTAATAAACGTTCTTTAACGCATTGAAGTCTACATAAAGCCTTAACGGTGTAACTGCAGTGCATTCAGAAGAATTCCGTAATTTTCTATTTAGGTATAAAGTTGATTTTCTTGTATTTACATATTTAGGAATCGATATCGAATTGCCTCAAATCATTAGATTAACATATTTAAGTCAATTAACCCTCTCTCTCTTACTGAAGTCTACATAAAGCCTTAACGGCATAACGGCAGTGCATTTAGAAGAATTCCGTTATCTTATATTTAGGTATAAATTCGTATTTCTTGTATATACACATTTAGCAAGCGATATCGAATTGCTTCAAATCATTAGTTTAACATATTTAAGTTAATTAACCTTCTCTATCTTACTGAAATTTACATAAAGCCATAACGGTATAACGGCAGCGCATTTGGAAGAATTCCGTAATCTTATATTTAGGTATAAAGTCGATTTTGTTGTATATACACATTTAACAATCGATAACGAAATGCTTCAAATCATCAGTTTAACATATTTAAGCTGATTAACCTTCTTTATCTTACTGAAGTTTACATAAGGCCATAACGGTATAACGGCAGTGCATTTAGAAGAATTCCGTAATCTTATATTTAGGTATAAAGTCGATTTTCTTTTATATACACATTTAGCAATCGATAACGAAATGCTTCAAATCATTATTTTAACATATTAAGTTAATAAACATTTTTTAGCTTACTGAAGTCTACATAAAGCCTTAACGGTATAACGGCAGTGCATGCAGAAGAATTCCGTTATCTTATATTTAGGTATAAAGTCGATTTTCTTGTATATACACATTTAGTGATCGATATCGAGATGCTTTAACTCATTAGTTTAACATATTTATTTTAATAAACCTCCTTTAACGATCTGAAGTTGGCATATAGCCTAGGCGGCATAACGGCAGTGCATTAAGAAGAATTCCGTAATCTTATATTTAGGTATAAAGTCGATTTTGTTGCATATACACATTTAGCAGTCGATATCGAAATGCTTCAAATCATTAGTTTAACATATTTAAGTTAATTAACCTTCTTTAACGTATTGAAATTGATATAAAGCCATGGCGGCATAACGGCAGTGCATTTAGAAGAATTCCGTAATCTTATATTTAGGTATAAAGTCGATTTTCTTTTATATACTCTTTAAGCAATCGATAACGAAATGCTTCAAATCATTAGTTTAACGTATTTAAGTTAATTAACTTTCTTTAACGTATTGAAGTTGATATAAAGCCATGGCGGCATAACGGCAGTGCATTTAGAAGAATTCCGTAATCTTATATTTAGGTATAAAGTCGATTTTGTTGTATATACATATTTAGCAAGCGATATCGAAATGCTTCAACTCATTAGTTTAACATATTAAAGTTAATAAACCTTCTTAAACGAACTGATGTTGGCATAGAGCCATGGCGGCATTACGGCAGTGCATGTAGAAGAATTCCGTAATCTTTTATTTAGGTATCAAGTCGATTTTCTTGTATATACACATTTATCAAGCGATATCGAAATGCTTCAAATCATTAGTTTAACATATTTAAGTTAATTAACCTTCTTTAACGTATTGAAGTTGATATAAAGCCATGGCGGCATTACGGCAGTGCATGTAGAAGAATTCCGTTATCTTATATTTAGGTATAAAGTCGATTTTCTTGTATATACACAATTAGCAAGCGATATCGAAATGCTTCAACTCATTATCTTAACATATTTAAGTTAATAAACCTTCTTTAACGATCTGAAGTATGCATATAGCCACGGCGGCATTACGGCAGTGCATGTAGAAGAATTCTGTAATCTTTTATTTAGGTATAAAGTCGATTTTCTTTTATATACACATTTAGCTATCGATATCGAAATGCTTCAAATCATTAGTTTAACATATTAAGTTAATAAACATTTTTTAGCTTACTGAAGTCTACATAAAGCCCTAACGGTATACTGGCAGTGCATGTAGAAGAATTCCGTTATCTTTTATTTAGGAATAAAGTCGATTTACTTCTATATACACATTTAGCAAGCGATATCGAAATGCTTCAAATCATTAGTTTAACATATTTAAGTTAATTAACCTTCTTTAACGTATTGAAGTTGATATAAAGCCATGGCGGCATAACGGCAGTGCATTTAGAAGAATTCCGTAATCTTATATTTAGGTATAAAGTCGATTTTCTTGTATATACACATTTAGCAAGCGATATCGAAATGCTTCAAATCATTAGCTTAACATATTTAAGTTAATTAACCTTCTTTAACGTATTGAAAATGATATAAAGCCATGCCGGCATAACGGCAGTGCATTTAGAAGAATTCCGTAATCTTATATTTAGGTATAAAGTCGATTTTGTTGTATATACACATTGAGCAAACGATATCGAAATGCTTCAACTCATTAGTTTAACATATTTAAGTTAATTAACCTTCTTTAACGTTCTGAAGTTGATATAAAGCCATGGCGGCATAACGGCAGTGCATTTGGAAGAATTCCGTAATGTTATAATTTTATGTTTAGGTATAAAGTCCATTTTCTTGTATATACACAGTTAGCAAGCGATATCGAAATGCTTGAAATCATTAGTTTAACATATTTAAGTTAATTAACCTTCTTTAACGTATTGAAGTTGATATAAAGCCATGGCGGCATAACGGCAGTGCATTTAGAAGAATTCCGTAATCTTATATTTAGGTATAAAGTCGATTTTAATGTATATACACATTTAGCAAGCGATATCGAAATGCTTCAACTCATTAGTTTAACATATTTAAGTTAATAAACCTTCTTTAACGTATTGAAGTTGATATAAAGCCATGGCGGTATAACGGCAGTGCATTTAGAAGAATTCCGTAATCTTATACTTAGGTATGAAGTCGATTTTCTTGTATATAAACATTTAGCAAGCGATATCAAAATGCTCCAAATCATTAGTTTAACATATTTAAGTTCATTAATCTTCTTTAACGTATTGAAGTTGATATAAAGCCATGGCGGCATAACGGCACTGCATTTCGAAGAATTCCGTAATCTTATATTTAGGTATAAAGTCGATTTTGTTGTACATACACATTTAGCAATCGATATCAAGATGCTTAAACTCATTAGCTTAACATATTTAAGTTAATAAACCTTCTTTAACGATCTGAAGTTGGCATAACGGCGGTGGATGTAGAAGAATTCCGTAATCTTATATTTAGGTATAAAGTCGATTTTCTTGTATATACACATTGAGCTATCGATATCGAAATGCTTCAAATCATTTGTTTAACATTATAAGTTAATAAACATTTTTTAGCTTACTGAAGTCTACATAACGCCTTAACGGTATAACGGCAGTGCATTTAGAAGAATTCCGTAATCTTATATTTAGGTATAAAGTCGATTTTCTTGTATATACACATTTAGCAATCGATATCGAAATGCTTCAAATCATAAGTTTAACATATTTATATTAATTAATCCTCTTTGTCTTACTGAAGTCTACAAAAGCGTTAACGGCACAACGGCAGTGCATTTGGAAGAGTTCCGTAATCTTATATTTAGGTATAAAGTCGATTTTGTTGTATATACGCATTTAGCAATCGATAACGAAATGCTTCAAGTCATTAGTTTAACATATTTAAGTTAACATATTTAAGTTAATTAACCTTCTTTAACGTATTGAAGTTGATATAAAGCCATAACGGTATAACGGCAGTGCATTTGGAAGAATTCCGTAATCTTATATTTAAATATAAAGTCGATTTTGTTGTATATGCACATTTAGCAATCGATATCGAGATGCTTCAACTCATTACTTTAATATATTTAAGTTAATAAACCTTCTTTAACAAACTTAAGTTGGCATAAATCCATGGCGGCATAACGGCAGTGCATGTAGAAGAATTCCATTATCTTATATTTAGGTATAAAGTCGATTTTCTTGTATATACACATTTAGCAATCGATATCGAAATGCCTCAAATCATTACTTTAACATATCTAAGTTAATAAACGTTCTTTAACGCACTGAAGTCTACATAAAGCCTTAAGGGTATAACTGCAGTGCATTCAGAAGAATTCCGTAATCTTATATTTAGGTATAAATTCGATTTTTTTGTATATACACATTTAGCAAGCGATACCGAATTGCTTCAAATCATTAGTTTAACATATTTAAGTTAATAAACCTTCTTAAACGAACTGATGTTGGCATAGAGCCATGGCGGCATTACGGCAGTGCATGTAGAAGAATTCCGTAATCTTTTTTTTAGGTATCAAGTCGATTTTCTTGTATATACACATTTATCAAGCGATATCGAAATGCTTCAAATCATTAGTTTAACATATTTAAGTTAATTAACCTTCTTTAACGTATTGAAGTTGATATAAAGCCATGGCGGCATTACGGCAGTGCATGTAGAAGAATTCCGTTATCTTATATTTAGGTATAAAGTCGATTTTCTTGTATATACACAATTAGCAAGCGATATCGAAATGCTTCAACTCATTATCTTAACATATTTAAGTTAATTAACCTTCTTTAACGATCTGAAGTATGCATATAGCCACGGCGGCATTACGGCAGTGCATGTAGAAGAATTCTGTAATTTTTTATTTAGGTATAAAGTCGATTTTCTTTTATATACACATTTAGCTATCGATATCGAAATGCTTCAAATCATTAGTTTAACATATTAAGTTAATAAACATTTTTTAGCTTACTGAAGTCTACATAAAGCCCTAACGGTATACTGGCAGTGCATGTAGAAGAATTCCGTTATCTTTTATTTAGGAATAAAGTCGATTTACTTCTATATACACATTTAGCAAGCGATATCGAAATGCTTCAAATCATTAGTTTAACATATTTAAGTTAATTAACCTTCTTTAACGTATTGAAGTTGATATAAAGCCATGGCGGCATAACGGCAGTGCATTTAGAAAAATTCCGTAATCTTATATTTAGGTATAAAGTCGATTTTCTTGTATATACACATTTAGCAAGCGATATCGAAATGCTTCAAATCATTAGCTTAATATATTTAAGTTAATTAACCTTCTTTAACGTATTGAAAATGATATAAAGCCATGGCGGCATAACGGCAGTGCATTTAGAAGAATTCCGTAATCTTATATTTAGGTATAAAGTCGATTTTGTTGTATATACACATTGAGCAAACGATATCGAAATGCTTCAACTCATTAGTTTAAATATTTAAGTTAATTAACCTTCTTTAACGTTCTGAAGTTGATATAAAGCCATGGCGGCATAACGGCAGTGCATTTGGAAAAATTCCGTAATGTTATAATTTTATGTTTAGGTATAAAGTCCATTTTCTTGTATATACACAGTTAGCAAGCGATATCGAAATGCTTCAAATCATTAGTTTAACATATTTAAGTTAATTAACCTTCTTTAACGTATTGAAGTTGATATAAAGCCATGGCGGCATAACGGCAGTGCATTTAGAAGAATTCCGTAATCTTATATTTAGGTATAAAGTCGATTTTAATGTATATACACATTTAGCAAGCGATATCGAAATGCTTCAACTCATTAGTTTAACATATTTAAGTTAATAAACCTTCTTTAACGTATTGAAGTTGATATAAAGCCATGGCGGTATAACGGCAGTGCATTTAGAAGAATTCCGTAATCTTATACTTAGGTATGAAGTCGATTTTCTTGTATATAAACATTTAGCAAGCGATATCGAAATGCTCCAAATCATTAGTTTAAC
>JAPZAG010001584.1:0-13428 GCA_027475135.1 Bactrocera correcta | reverse complement strand
AATTTAAACGTTTACTTTCGAAGACTCCACGGCAGAAAATGGGCAGCAAGTATTTTGAACTAGTTCAAGGGGTTACGTCCACTTGCATATCAGAAAAAATAAAAAAAAAAACAGCCAAATTTATAGAATTTAATGTATTCTAATAACCGGCGATTCTATTTAACTTTTGGAGATTTCCTTGCTTGAAATCATCTCAAATCCAAAAAAGCGATCGAAAGACTAATCCTAATTGATTTCTTACAAAATAACGGCTTTCCAAAAAAAAAAATACGCTTCAGAGTGGTTTAAAGAATCGAAATTGTTGTCGAAAATCGTTTTCCATCAATCATTACGAGCCAAAGTTATCTAAGAAGATCGTTTCAGAATTCCAAGTCTATCGGTCCAGCTGTTTCTAGGAACTTCACCGCCTACCTCTTCTCTAGAAAGTATTCTCAGCTGGAAGTCACCACTGGAATCCAACCTTAGGAGGATATGGTCGGATCTATTTGAATTCGTTCTGATCTGGTTCAGAATATCGTTATGTCCTTAACTCCTTATTCTTATAACAGAAAATCTTGCTACCTTGATCCGAGTCATCAAACCAGTGCGCGGTATGCAAGAATTTGTCTAATGACAACCGTATTCTTTCACATAACTACATTTGGGTTTCAATTTTCATTTTCCAGCTCAGCTTGGAATCGATCTCGACCTCTGGATATTTTTCCTGAGTAGAACTGAGAAATTGTAGTACCCCCTGGAAGGGAAGAAAATTGAGATATTTTACTTTTACCCGTGAAAAGCAAGGGTTTCGTCTTACTAGGGCCGTTATTTGCTGCCTTTGGTGTAACCTTCGTAATGTTTCCACTATAGCCTATAGATAAACTTAACTCCGTTGGTCGGGCAAAGGAATTTTTATTCAAGCTTAAGGTTTGGCTTCCAGAACCCTGATTTTTATCATTATTGCAGGAATTTGGCCCGATTTGATTTCTGTGAGACGCCATACCTGTCACTTATAGTTATGTTAGGTGCGGGACAGTCAAAAAGTAAGTATTGAGTTGTTTCCATCTCATCTTCTTTCGTACAGCTTGGGCAGGCGGCGTCCGTTAGGATTCCCAGCCTTACTACTAGGCAGAGGCTAGACTTACTGAGGACAAAGAAATCTCTTGTTCTCTTGCGAGCGATCTTGGACCAAAAGGCTTTTGCGACAGCACATGTACCGATGGTAGCCCAACGTTGGCCAAGTCCCCGCCAAGCCCAGCTATCTAGCAGCAAAACACAAAAGGATACGGAAGCTGCTGCCGCTGTGGCCTGGCATCCACAAAGACACTCGATGCTATAGATAGCGAGGCTAGGCACTCCTTGACCAACCCTGAACGCACTGTTAATGAGTTCTAGGCTAGAATCGCCGCCCTGCTATCTGAATGGATTGACACGTCTCTGAAGAAGGCTGCACTCCGGAGCAGTAAATCTACTGCTACCTTAGTGGCTGCAACCTCGGCTTGAAAAATACTGCAAGTCTGAAGCTGGAGTTGATAGAGAGCTCCTGAAAGTAAACCCCTCCACCAACCTTCCCCCAAGCCATGACCCATGCGTAAAAAGCTCACTTCTTCTCTCCTCCAACGGCTTCTTCCCACCCACAAATCCCTCGCTGGTATATGGTTGAAGAAGGAGCGGCCAGAGTTCGGTTTGTCGACTCCATGATCCGGTATGATGTCAAAGTGTGTAGGATTTCCGAGTGTTTAGACACGTTTTCGCTAAGGAAACCTGATTCTCGGGGTCTGATAGCAACTTTCGCAGCCATACACCTTTCGACGAAGTTTACGCAAGATGACATGGTTGGAGTGGAACTTGGGGCACCACACATGCTGATGAGCGCCGTCCGTTAAACACTCTCGAGTTTCTTTGCAAGTGTGGTCTTTTCTATAGCTCTCCATGGCATAAAAACTCATAGAACATAATGGGGGCTTGACTATGGTGTCGTAGAGCCAGAGAACCACTTTCGGTGCGAGACCCCAACTTTTGCCAATGGCTTCTCCTCATTATAAGGTAATCATTTCCATCGGTACCTCAGATAGAATTCACTGTGAATAATTCAGTTAAAAAACTATAAAGAACACCCTCTTCCGCTCTTTATTTTCATTTTGTATTGCATAACTTTAGAAAACACTTCAAAAATTCTTCTAACTGAAAAATATTTTCGGAAATTTTTTAAACTTACATAAAAAAATCTAAATTGCTTTTTAGTCTTTAAAATTTTAACCAAACAATTTTTCGCACTAAATTAAGTACAATTTCCGCTCGTGCAGCCAATTTAAAACCAATCAGAGATCCGTGGCAGCGCAAGAACATCAAAGCCGCTTTAAAGGAAAACGAAAAAAGAATCAAAGAAAAACGAAGATGTCCCGTAGACAGCGCGTTGTCGTAGTAGTGGATGAGGATGTACGCGGAGGCGATCCCGAAGAGTTTCGCAACGTTTTGGATCTCTCCATGTCCATACCTTCACCCGCGCTCAAAAGCTTCAAGTCAGTCACATACGCCAAATGGGCAACGCATGCGCACACACAGCCGCTGCGTTTCGATTGTGTGGGCACAACACGAAACGCATTCGTACGTGCCGAATATGCCATGCTCATGGACGAACTGTTTCTAAATAAATCCAGTTGCTGCTTGCTGCAATTCTTTCCGCTACGCGAATGCCAAATATCATTTTTATGCAATTTACTCGTCTCCGAAGTGGACAAGCGCATCATGACAATGCAGGCCAGGTTAATGAAGATCAAGGTGAGTCGATTTCGACACGTTGTAGATCTATAGAAATTACCAAAATGTTGTGCTACCTTTCGCAACTCTGACACAGGTCGAATATTATGATCTACGCAAGTATGATGTCGTCAATTTCCTCGGCTCCAGCCAACCACGTTCCACCACGAAGAATAAACGCCATTCACGTCCGCAGAATGTATTTAATAATACCTTGGAATTATTGCGTTGGCTGCAAACCCGTTACCTGCAGCTCTTCGCCAAGGGTCAAGGCACTGAAAACATGGACGTGGAGTTCACTTTCAGCGACACACAGACACGCATTCACACGGTGCGCCTTTCTGTTATGCATGTCTTTCTCTGTCACATGGATAGCGATACGAAGACTTGTCTTCGTAATTGTTTCGAGAATATACATAGCGCGAAACGTGGTCGAAAGAGTATTATGCTTACCGATTGCCTGCGCGAAATACTGGGACCAAAAGACAACTGGTTTACCTGGTTCGTCTTCCATGTGCCGATAGCAAAAGGTCGTGGTATAATCATTGATGATCAACTGAATTTAGCCAGTTCTGCGTACGCCGGTATCAATGCGAAAGACTCTTCAGATGTATGTGAAACCTGGTGTTTTACTTCCTATTTATATTTTAATGCTTCAATTTGCAGGTCAAAGCGCCGGACGATTTCGATTTAAGCAGCTTGCTCTCCTTCTTACACGTCTCGAGCGGTTCACAGCTGACCGTCAATTCGCAACTGGGCGCGTCCACCTTAAGTATGGCACAAAATACTCCAAACTTTATTGCAGCTAATTCGTCCCGCTCGATATCCAACAGATTAACGAACAAAAATAATCAGACCTATAATCTGAATACCTGGTATACGAAAATGGATCAGCTGGTGCCAGCGGTGCTTAAACACATCCACAGTTTGTACGAGTATAAATATCGTGAAAATATCCAAAAAATTTGTTTCGAACTCAAGCACATGTTAAGCTTTAGCTCGCTCCGTCCAGCGAACAGTAATTGTGGCATGGGTCATGAAGCAGAACGCTCGGAGTCATTAGATAAGCTCGAAAAGAATTATCTCATGATCATAAGGGAGTTCATACGTTTGGCTAAAGAGATTGAGAATTCGCCGGATAGCGCGATCTTGCGTGTCTATCTCGATGCCAAGAAGAAGGAGATCAAAGATTATGCTACGAGTTGCAAATTGCGCCATCTGGAGATATGCCAGAACTCGCTAATCGAAACGATTAAAGGCGAAAGAAATCTGCTGACCAAAACTGGTACAAATATTGAGTTTATAAAATATCCATCCTTCAAGGCTACCATTGCGGGCAATGCATAGTGTGCGGAGTAGATTTAACTGCCGTAACGGTACTCTGAAATTTGTAAGGCACCACATGTAACTGCACTTTGGCAATAACTTTCTGTGCTCTCACCTAAGCTCAACAGTGAGTGCAGATATTACCAAAGTACGATTAAAATGTGATATCTTATTGAAAAAAAAATGTAATCTATGGCTGGCTCGTGATGAGTAGAAGTTTGAAAAATAAATAAAAAAATTGCAAATTCTGAATGTAACCCTTTATTAAATTCTTATAAGTTGAACTGGTTTTGGAATATTCGAAAAAGTTTGTACTAAAAGGCACAGGAAATTACGAGCTTTTAAATAAAGACACATCTCTACCCTCCGCATAGTCTTTTGGCTTATTTCAATACCTTACTTCGTTTCTTAGTCCCAGAGGTTACGCCAAATTTAGGGAGCTTTGCAGCTGGTAAGGGCCTTCTTTGCCATGAAGTCTACTATATTCTCATAAACTAACTGGCAGATAATCACTTTTCCAGCTTTGGGGAATTGCTATGGCTTCTTATGTGTCTTTAATAATCATTAGCTGAAACTTACCTAAACATTTAACTCCCAGAGATGAATATTTTCCTATTTCGCTCTTCAGATCAGAATATCGAACTTTTTGGCGGTGTTATTAGGTATGCTTTAGGTTAAAAGGGGTAAGTTCTTTAAACCACTTGCAAGCACAACAGTTGCCGATTCACCGTTGAAAGTTGAAATTCAGTCTTTCTTCTTCTTTATAGGCGTAGACACCGCTTAGGCGGTTGTAACCGAGTTTTAATCTTCAGAAAGAAAAATATTAACTTTCGATTTCGACAAAAATTGGAATCTCATAAAAAGTATCAACCAATTATGGAAATGATGATCTATAATTTCTGGTTCAATAAAGAGAAAGGTGTCTATTTATCCGAAATACTGAAACACTGACGCCTCTGCTATCCAAGAAATGTGATAGAAGGTCCAAGGTAAGGAGACATAAGAAGTTACAGCAGTTTCGCAAAATAAAAACGATTTTGTTGTTCACTAAGGAAGATGACTATTCGGTTAATGTCCTTCACAGCGAGATTAGAATTAGGTTGTGTTAAACAAAGTCCAGTTAAGGACAGAAGACAATCGAGTAGGCTGGTTCCTTATTACACGTGGTACTGATCTGCTAAGCACCAAGTCTATAAACAGAAACGTAATTTAGAAACATGCCGATGCTTCGACTTCTTCTGTCTCAAATATAGGTTTACTGGAGGTTTGCAAAGACTTCCTCCTCATTCAACTCAAATTTCGACTTGGTCAATATCATGCTAAAAGAGCACTTCGACATAGTAGCGGTGTGTGATCATTATGCTCTTCTCCAGGTTGCCGATGTAGATCCCACCTTGTAAATTCCAGAAAAAGGTGATTCGACTTTATCCGGCGGTTAGGAGCGAATTCGTCTTTTCCGAAGATGGTGAAATCCAGTTTTTCGACTATTTCTTGGTCTTTGGTACACACTCCAATGCTACGTCGAAGGTTATTAAACGACGCAGAAACTTTTTTGGATTGCGCATAGAACGTTGCGAAGTGGTCTCACGGTAGACCTCTTTGTCAGAGATCACCCATCGGTACGACAGCTTTTCCCAAAGACCCGAAAAAATTGATTAGGCCCCGTGTAAATTAGTATTTTGGCTCAGACTGCCACCCAAGTGGGAGCAAATAGGATTTTCATACTCAACGAGGACCAAGTGTACTGAAGATGGTCACCCCTCTGAGTGTGATAGCCATCTAGAGGAAATTGGAATGCCTAGTCACAAGTTCTTGCAGTTTTTTTTTTAATTTTTCAATCATTCGCGTTCGCCTGTGGTTAGAAATCTCAAAAAAAATTTACCAACGGAACTTCAACAAATTAAAAAATGTGACAGTTTTCGTGTTTAAAAAACTAAATAAAATTTAAGCTGTTCAGAAAAAAGACGATAAATTATTTTGGACATTTCGGCAAAAAAATCCTAAAAATAAAATATAAACCACACAGAACTCATTAAAATCAGTAGTTTTTATGATCGCAATTTTGTGTTAAAACTTGCAAAAACTCTCCATGGATAGAAAGACGTCTGTGGAATGGCTCGACGGCAGCACAACGCCGAAATTCTCTCAGAAACGTTTACAAACGGCGCGCAGCTTACGCAAAATGATGAGCAGTGATCTGCTTGGTCAGAGCGCTCGACCTGATGAACAGCCAAAAAGATCGTCAGAAAATTCACAGAGCGAGAACTCGCCCAGCACTAGACGGGTACACTTCGATTTCGTCGGTAACGGCACGGATCCGCGCACGCGTAATGAAATGTTCGCGCTGACACACCAACTACTGGAGAAGCGTAAAAACTGTTGCCTACAACGTTTCTGCAATAAGCGTCTCTGTCCGCTCTTCTTTCTACACCAACTTGTGGTGCGCAATGTCGAGCGACGCCTACAGCTGATGCAGTGTAAACTCACCAATATCCACTTACGATACTACGATTTGCGCCAGCATCCGATCACCGGTCACTTCTTTCATTTGTTGCGCAGCGACATGAGTTTCAGCACTACGCATCAACTGTTCAAGTGGCTGGACTCACAGTATCGACGTCTCTTCGGCGTGGGTCAATGGCATGAGATAATCGAGATCAAGTATGAGTTCGAAGATCAACGCTATGTGATCCATAAGGTCGACTTGGTTATAATGCATTTGTATCTGCACAAATTGGATGTGAATTCGAAGCGTAGTCTGTGTCGTCTGCTACGCACTCCATCATCGCCAATGAAGCGAGACCCCTTGAAACGTGGTGTTTCCGATGAGCGCAACATGCTGATCAATGACTGTATTAGTACGCATTTCGGTGGCGGTGAGCCTTGGTGGATACTCTTCGACGTTTCGCTGGATAGAGGACAGATCACTGGTGATATGTTGAAGTTGGCGCACAGCGCCTACATGGGTATGAAGGAAGAGCATAAGAAGCTAACGAGTACGCATAATGATTCTAGTGAGACCGGTGATCGCTTGAAAGGCGGCAGCGTGCCGAACAACCCCGTGGAGGCAAAGAAATCGCCACAGATGCGTTCAGCCCTTCAGCGCAAACTCTATGCTTGGACCGAACGTTTCGAGAAGAGCTTCGAGCGTATTTACAAGGCTTTGCAGCAGTATTATGATTGTAAGTACGCCGAGGGCGTGGCACAGTTGTGTCATAATGTTTGCCAGAAGTCAAATCAAACGGATCGAAAGGAGTTGCTGGGCGAGCATAAGCAGCCCCAGTCCAGCATGCAATACTACTTTAATCGGTATAAGTTGGCGCAGGTTTCGCTGGAGAATCTGCTGCGTGAGCTGGAGTTTTGCGAATACAAAAACAGTTTAGTGCCCTTTTTACGTCGGAAGGCGAAGGAACTCAACGATAATGCCGCCAAATATAAGGTCTTGAAATTGAAGTTGTGTAAGACACAATTGGCGGACGCCATCAAAGATGAAATACTGGCTGTGCGTAATAATTAAAGACAGAGTAATCCTATATCAAACCAAAAAAAAAAAAAAAATTGCTAAACTGTAGAGAGAAACAAAAGAATGCAATAAATCAAATGGAACAATACAAGTTTGGTTGAGTTGCTTTTAATTTATTAGAGAAAGAAATACACTTGTGGTTCTTTAGGGCCTTCACGTATGGCTTGGAGTTCGGTTCAAGCGGTTCGGACAACGTCAGGGGTTCAACTTAATCAGCAATATGCTGTATCAAAATATTAACTGCTTTAATGTATTCTGATGTGTTGTTCTCCGATTTACATTACTTTCACATCGATAAGAGCCCAGAGTACAATAGCGATTTATGAGGTTTCCATCTAAAGTCTAAAGGTATGCTAAATGGGGATGCTGGCAATACTACATGAACTGGTGTTAAGGACTTGGATATACTTGGAGTCAATGTTGTTAGGTTGAGAAGATACGTTGGCCCAGAAACCACTGAAAATAATAACTAATAGTACGGAGGTCCCACTGGAATAAGTGTATGGTTCTGGCTAAAATATCAATTAAACGGTGATTTTACGGTTTTCATATTACAAAAGAACAAATATTTAAGGTTGCACTATCTTGGTATAAATTGCATTCTTCTGTTATGAAGACAGAATATGTTTTTTTTATCCAAACCGTAGCAAGAAGAAGAACAATTGTACAATTTTCACCAGAACTGCACTTAAACTTTTTGTAAGGTTTCCGAACAGATCTCTTGGATATATTTAATCTAGAAACTATTTGGTTTCAGTTGTGATAGTTTTTATGACGCAGAAGCCTCCCTTATTAAGCCTTATTATTTCTTGTCTTTCTTATTAAATTGGTACCTAAATACATTTAAACTGATTTATTTTTATTGGACTTCAGATTCCCTGTACTTAAAGGATATAGCGTAGGTTCTTATATGAATTAAACAGGAATTGAAGTGAAAGGTTCCGATAAATTTTCATAAAATTTGTAGAGGACGTCAAAAAATTGATCTATCATTTTTATTTGTCTAGCTTCTCAAAAGTGGATACATATAGTCACAATGGCCTGAGGTAATGTCAATATTCTGGAATAAGGTGCATATTAGATCAAAAATTGGAGCAAAAAACCAGAAAAACAATTTCTTCGGATATTCGTCAAATGAAAAGGCTTTCCATACAAGAACTTGATTTCGATGGTCCGTTTATATGGGAGCTGTAAGCTATCGCGGTCCGATATTGGAGATTTCGTTTAAAGAACAGTTTTATGGTGAGAAAAGGCTGTGTGCAAAATTTCTGGTCAATATCTCAAAAACTGAGGGACTAGTTCGTATATGTACACCATGTACAAGGTATAAATGTTCAAGGTATAATTATGTCAATGGGTATTTGAGAAAAAAATTGGTTTAAAAAAAGCTCAATCGTTTGTTGACCAATTGAACAAATTTTTACTAGAACTCATAGGAATGAAAATATTTTTCAATAAGTAAGGGAGAGCTAAGTTCGTGTGTATTTCATACTCTTGCAACTAGGATTAAAGTTAGTGAAGTACCTTCAGGTACATGAGACCTGTTAGTTATATGGGGTCTTGAGAATGTTTTCTATGCACAAGAAGAGGGAAGCGAGACGTATTTTGCTGACAGAAAAATAGGGAGGTCAAAATGCGTTAGTTTGAAGAGCTTGAGAAGCTGGTCGAATGGGTAGTGCCCGAAAATTCTACGAAAAGATGCGGCGACTAACAGAAGGTTTCAAGACCGGAGCATACTCTTGTTAAACCTGCAGAGGTGATCTGGTAACCGATGCTCAGGCATACTAAAATTTTAGAGGGAACATATTTCCAGCCTGCTGAATGCCAGTAAAAGCATAACGCGAGGAGAAGGCAAACCATATTCCGCAATCGACGACGATGGAGCAGATGTTCCATTGCCCGACTATGAAGAATTCGAATAGCAGTCTGGAGGATTGCCGACCGAGCTACTCAAACACGGCGGCGAAGAACTGGTAAGGAGCATGCATCAGCTTCTTTGTAAAATATAGTCGGACGAAAGCATGCCCAACGATTGGAATTTAAGTGTGCTATGCCCAATCCATAAAAAAGGAGACCCCACAATCTGCGCCAACTACCGTGGGATAAGTCACCTCAACATCGCATATAAGGTTCTATCGAGCGTATAGTGTAAAAGATTAAATCCCATCGTCTTCAAACTGATTGGACCTTCTTCGTGTGGCTTTAGACCTGGAAAATGAACAACCGACCAGATATTCGATACCAAACGAGGTTTCAGACAGACTCCCTTTCGTGTGATTTCTTCAACCTCAATTGAGAATTACAGTCCTCTCTCGACGAACAAAAACAAAACTCTATGAGTTACTCATTATTCCCGTCTTGCTATATGGTGCAGAGGCATGGACGATGAGAACAGCTGATGAGTCGACGTTGCTAGTTTTCGAGTTAAAAGTTCTGTGAAAGATTTATGGTTCTTTGCGCGTTGGCCACGGCGAATACCGCAGTCGATGGAACGATGAGCTTTACGAGATATACACTCGACATTCAGCGAATTAAGAAACAGCGGCTATGTCATGTCATCCCAATGGATCACACTTTAGCTCTGAGAGTATTCGACGCAGTAGACGTCGGGGGAAGCGGAGTTAGAGGAAGACCTCCACTCTGTTGAAAATACCAGGTGGAGAAGGACCTGGCTAGACTTGGAAGCCGTGAAATAATAACAGTTCGTTTCGTCGTCACTATAAACTTATGACAAGTTCATCCATTCATGAAGTAGCCTTTTGGGATGTTGTACTTTAATATTCTTGTGTTCAGTCAACATCTACGGGGCTCCGGCAACCTGCAGTTGCTGTGGGTTGGACTTTCTAACAATTATTAATTTTATTTAAGAGCAGTTATCGAAAATTTATCTCGGACTGATATGAAAATTACTAGTTAATCCTTTTTTTGTGGATGAAAAAAAAAAACACGAAACTTCGCTGTCTTCTTCATTGTTTTGCTGGCAAGTACGCATGTTTATTGTATTTATTTTTCTTTCATTGGTAATTAGTATTGGGCAAATCAATTCCATTACACCTGGCTGTAAGCGAATGAAATTAATTTGTGTACATTTTATTACATTTTCTATTTTACACTGCAAAAAAATTTACGTTTAATTGAATTCTAACAGCTATAAATACAATGCAGTATTATTTAATATATAATAAATATATATATATGTATATGTGTACAATTAGATGTATGTATATGTGTGTGCATAAAATCAGTTTAGCAAGTTAATTGTTCGCATTCCTTTTGTTCCCAGTGTATGCAGCACTTTGTTAAATTCCAAAAATGCGCTGACGCAATGACTAAATAGTGAGTAATTTTGTATACATAAAAAACATACATACATTCATATACATTATGTAATCGTAATGATAATAATATTATTGTCAACAATTTTTCCAATACAGTTTTAGCATTTGCTAGTTTTTCAATATCATACAAACATATACAGTTATATATTTACTTAGTTACATAGTGTCACTTACAAATAATTTTTAAAATTTTCAGTTTTTTCATATCATTTATATTTATTAATATACTTTCTGCTGGTTATGCAATAATTCAAACATTTTAGACCTTGCATTTTATTTTTAATTATTTATTTGTTTATTGTTTATTTTTTTAACTGAGTCAGAGAAACAACCAACGGAACGCTGAACAAAGAACAGTTATAGCAATTGGAAAACATTAATTTGAGACTCTAAGAGGATTAAATTTTTTTTGTTGGCGCGCTCAGGTATTTAGTAGTGTTGCTTTAATTTTAATAGTTGTTGTTTCTACAACGACTTGCTACAAAACTTTCTATGGTAGATATGTTTTATATATATTAGAGTATATAAATACATTTATAAGTATGTAAGTATACACCAATATATTTCTCAAAATTTCAAACCCACTCAAGGAAAATTTTGCTGGAATTTAGTTTGAAGTTTTAGCTGCCGTTTATTGCTGCTTTTGTTTTAATGATGGCAGTAATAATTGGATTAATGTGTACTCACTAATATGTACTATATGAATTGGGGTAGGTAACCGATCATTTTAAAATCAGTTGTTAGAAAAAATATGTGTACTATCTCAATATTTATTTAGGCTTTCAGAAAAAAAATCAAAATATACATTATAATAATTTTAATAATTTTTTTATGTGTTACTAAATTAAATTTATTTGACTTTAAGAAAAAAATAATAATAAAAATATCAAAAACATAAAAAATACTTTAGAAAATTTTTAAAATTAATGTAAACTCTTTTATGTGAAAAAATTAATAAATTTGTTAAGTGAAAATTGTTAAGAATTATTATATTATATTTCATAAAATTTTTAAGAAAGTTTTGGTAAATTTTCAAGAGAAAAAAAAAACAATATAGAAAAATATTTGAAAATAGTAAAAAAAAAAATATTTTTTAAGTTATTCAAAATATAATTATTTTTAGATATGTAAGTGTGCTGAATAAATGGTTCATTAGTTTTTATTATTAAATACTTAATTTAAATAATAATAAACTATTTGTAAAAATTTTGAAATATACTTTTTGTACTTTTGCATTTTTTCTCTTTTTACAAAATTAATAATTTTTTTAAAATTAATTTAAAAAAAATTCAAAAATTAATAAAACTAAAAAGTATAATTAATAAAATTAATAAATTATGTAATTAGTTTTATTAATTTTGTAAAAAGCGAAATAAGTTAAAATTACGAAAAACATTTTTTTAAACTTTTTCAAATAATTTAATATTTTTAATTGCATAACTAAAAGTATTATTAATAAAATTAATAAATTATGTTTAAAAATTTATTCTAATAATTATTTATTTTATAATTTTAAATTTAGTTTTATTAATTTTGTAAAAAGCGAAATAAGTTAAAATTACAAAAAACATTTTTTAAAACTTTTTCAAATAATTTAATATTTTTAATTGTATAACTAAAAGTATAATTAATAAAATTAATAAATTATGTTTAAAAATTTATTCTAATAATTATTTATTTTATAATTTTAAATTTAGTTTTATTAATTTTGTAAAAAGCGAAAAAAATTAGGCAATTAATTTTTTTAAATTAAATTTTTGGAAAATAAAAAAAATAATTTTTATAAAAAAAAATAATTATTAATTTTTTAATTTTAATTAAAAAAATAATTTAATAGAACAAAAATAACTGTGCTTAAATATACGCAAAACTTTTAATATAATTTAGGTTTCCTTTCTGAGTTTTTTTCTTTAATTTTTGTTTTTATTACTTGAATTATTACATTTTTGGAACATAAACAACAAATAAGTAATTTTTCTTAAAAAGGCCTTTTAATAATTCTATTACTTTTTTTAAATTATTTTTATAAATTATTAATTTTTCTTAAAAAACACTATAAAATAATTAATTTAATTACTTTAATTAATCTTTGAATTTTAAAGAATTTTTATTTCGTAAAACAAAAATAACTGTACTAAAATATAATTTGCTGAAGAGGTTATGCAATCCAAATTATTTTTGTAAGTTATTATGTAATAATAATATTCCCAGAAATTAGCAAAGAAAAAGTGCAATAAAAATATTTTGTGAAAATATAAAATTTTTTTAAATATCTGCGCTATACAATTTATAACACAGGGTGCAACAAAATTATTATTTTTGCAAAGCTCAAAGTCGGGAAAATTCCTTCAGGTATTGGCTAAATTAGAGAGAGTATTGCCTCGAGTTTATTAATTTCAGTCAAGAGGATACAATCTTATTGGAAATAGTTGCTTTCTGTATTTCATTAAGATTTCTTACATATTGAGCTATGACTGCGGTATAAAGTCAAACGGAAGTTCG